>CM034706.1:11747697-11762134 GCA_020142125.1 Phrynosoma platyrhinos
TAAAACAGTATCAAAGTGCTATAATTGTGTACTTTGAATACACCCCAGTCCCTTCCAGATATTTGTGTACCATCCATGCATCAGGATGGACAATTGTGGTCTCCCAGGCTCTTTTTACCTACAACTCCCATCATCCTTAGTCAGCATTGTCAGTGATTGATAGGAGCTGTAGTAAAAAAAAAATCCAGAGGATTACAGTTTTCCCATCTTGCTGTGACCAAATAACTGGTTAGGGTATGTTTCATTTATTAATTGGGTGACATAAATTGGGTGACATGGAACATTAACAGAGCACGGGTAATGTAAACGTAATTTTAGAAAGGCGGTCATTTTCCTGAAAAGTAATCATCTCTTTTATCACAGGGGGTCAACTTTAAAAAAACCAAAAATGAATTTTGCCCAGAGCTAAGAACATCTTGATCTCATGAAGGAAGGAGAAGGGGAGGGGAAGCACCTAACTACTTGAGTACGAGCTGAAATCTGAGGTCATTTTAATCTTCCAGTAAGATGACTTGTTTATTCCTTGCAACTAAAACAGCCCACCAATCCTCTCAGCATTTAGGGTTTCTGCTTGGCTTTGTAACTTGCAATCTTGACTGTTCTGATCCTCAAGTATAAATACTTGCCTGATGGAAAAGATGCTTATTTTGATGACAACTTCCATAATGCCTGCATGGATAATAATAATAATAATAACAATAATAATAATAATTTATTTATATCCCACCCCTCTGCAGAGCAATCTGGGTGGCTTACAACATTAAAATTTCCATACAGATATATTAATACAATCCAAACAGAACATAAAAATCCTGAATCCCACCCGTCCTTTAAGAAGTAAAGGTTCTTATTATTGTAGGCCCGATGGTGCTGGCCTGTTGTCTCTCCCGCAGATGAC
Source organism: Phrynosoma platyrhinos (assembly GCA_020142125.1). Lineage (NCBI taxonomy): Eukaryota > Metazoa > Chordata > Lepidosauria > Squamata > Phrynosomatidae > Phrynosoma > Phrynosoma platyrhinos. The sequence goes on from CM034706.1 coordinate 11,748,596, forward strand.
ATTGGATGGAGTGGAGGGAGGGCTCGTCTTCTTATTATTATTATTCAAATTTATTCTTATTTATTCTTATTCTGCTTATTCAAAATTCACATTGGCTGGCTGTAGTCAAAAGTAACTCTTTTTCAAGCTTTGGTTGGAAGAGATAAATCTATTGGTGGTGCAAAGAGCCTTAAAGTTGCCTCTGACTTATGACAACCCAACCAGGATTTTCTTTGCAAGATTTGTTTGGTGGGTTTTGCCATTGCCTTTCTTTAAAGTGGAGAGAATGTGACTTGCCCAAGGTTACCCAGTTTCCATGACTGAGTGGGCATTTGGACCCTGGTCCCCTGGATTCCTAGTCCAACACTTAAACCACTCTATCTCACTGGTTTTCAGAGAAATTTGGACATCTATATAAACACCTGGAACTGGCAAACTATTCTGAGTTTGGCAGTTATTCTGTGCAAAATATGGTTGTTCTATGCATAAAACAATATTTCTGTGTAGAAATATTATTATTCTTGTTTGCATAAAATGTTGTTTCCTGCACCAAAAATGCTGTTTTCTGTACAAAAGAATCATGTCCAAGTTTTGCGTAGATTAAGTCTGGAACTACGAGCATTCATGTCAGCCCAAAACTTTTCTTATTAGGGTTTCTTGACACTTGAGAAACTCATTTTTTTGATGAATAATCACAAATCTGCTTTAATTGGTACACAAGACAGAGCCACTCTTTTGGTCACTGGTGGATGCCTTGTTATTGTTATTTTAAAAGTTAATTGTAGAAAAAAATTCTCCTTCTTTAGAGATTATCCCTCAAGAGGTCTCCAAATGTAAGTCTCTGGGCAAGGCAGGAATTCATTCATGTCCACAAACATGAGCATGAACATGTTTCTTGCTTCCCATTTCCTGCTAAAGCTGCTCAGGTATATTTTGAACTGCTGATAACTTTTTTGAGATTAGCATGCTTTCCCCTTTCATACTTCCTTGATCAGGACACAAGCAAACACCTTGCAGAGTTTTCAGTCAGTGGAAAAGCAGCAATGGAAATGTACATTAATGCAACATTTAATAGGCAAAGGAGGCATTCCAGCAGTGGAAAACAGAGTGAAGGTTTGGATCTTTGAAGTGAAGATCTGGGCATGAATTCTACTGTTTAATCCTAAATGGAGTTGATTCACTGAAGCAAGTGCTGAAAAGTAAGCCAACATAGAGGCGAATCCTATTGAGCTACATCTACACTGAAGAATTCATGAGGTTTGACACTGCTTTAACTGCCAGGGCTCAATGCTATGGAATTCTGGGATTTGTAGTTTTGTGAGATATTTAGCCTTCTCTGTCAGAGAGCTCTGGTGCCACAACAAACTACAGATCCCAGGATTTTATAGGATGGAGCCATGACAGTTAAAGCAGTGTCAAATGTTATGAATCCTGCAGTGTGGCAGCAGCTTTAGTTGTTGAAAACAGGAAATCTGAATTTGAAGACCGCTTTAGGTTTCTCACTCCATTGCTGTAGCCTAGGATTCCATACGATGAAGCCATGACAGTTAATGTGTTGTTAATGTGAGACCGACAATGGGATATATTGTTGCAAAATGTTGGAAGGTCTGAGATTGGCCATTATAGAGCCAGCATTTGAAAAATTACTTTTTGAATTAAAAATCCATGCCAGCTGGGACATTCTGTGAGTTGTCATTCCAAAAGAAGTAACTTTTACAAGCTCTGATGAAAATTGGGTGTTGTGGAATACCAGGAGCTCCATCCCATACAGATCTTCACCAGCCTAGTGTCCTCTGGATGTTTTGGAAACATAATTCTTAATTCTGCCTCTGACCATAAGACAGGTTGAAGCTGATGGGAGATGAGATTCAAACATTTGGATGGTCACCAGGCTGTGCTGTCATACCCTCCAACTGGCCAACTGGACAAGATAGTCCCCAATTAATCCTCTCTTGTCCCATTTTTTCAACTGCTTTTAAAATGTCACAGTTTCTCTCCTCGTTCCATTTTCCTCCTTTATCCCTTGGCTTACATCTATTGCTGCAAACTGAGTTCAAAATGCAACAGTAGTCTGCACTTCATTAACTCCGAGAAGATGGCAATATCTTGCTGTTCTGGTAGATTTAAGCAAAAGAAAATTGCTGCAACCTCCCCTAGCTTTTCTCTTCTTCCTCAACAATAACTTTTGCCATTTCGATCCCACAATCTCATGTTGCTTGGCCACATGTGTCCTCTGCGAAAGCATGGTGGAGAAGGAACAAAAACTGATGTCTGAAGCCTCATTTTATCCTGTATGTCTCTTATGCAAATTGCAATGCTAGAAGAAAAATGGATTCAGGCAACATACATATATTTTATCTTTCCTTCCTGTTCAATTCTTCTGTCACAAAGCCTGTGAATTTCAGAACTCGCAGCAAAGGTCTTTTTCTTGGACCATAACTCCCAAAATCCCCCACCAGGGCACTTGATGAGTGAATTCTGGGAGTTGTAATCCAAAAAGAAGGACTTTCCTAAATGGGGTGGTTTTGCATTTCTAAGAAGGGAGGGCACCAGGCATGTGCTTTTTCCCTTTCACCACTGAAGAAAAGCACAACAAAACCTTATTTTTAGACAGAGCGAAATGGAGAGAGAAGGTATTTTGAAACTCCTCAAGAGGAAAATGACTTCAAGCAAACAGGTTTTTGCTTGCCTTGTGAAATAAATATGCAAAGGCCTTTCTATGGGTGTGTTGCCATGTCTTGCTTTCTATTTAAGTTTGGGAGCAAGTCACTGATTTACGAATGAGCATAAACATTTGGATTCTGTGTATATTACCATCTTATTAGGATTTTCAAGGACTAACAAATGTACCGTACAGTAAAGCCTCTGTGATAAGGCCTGCCAAAGACCCACAGATGCCCTACCTCTTGAAAGTTTGCCTAGAGTGTTTGTTGGATGTGAAAGACGGTTGAGGATATTTACACTTTTGCCCTTACTTTTAGAGCTGTAGTTTCTCAAATTTCCTAGCCCTGAAGAAGCCTTCCCACACTAATGTGGGACCCTTGCAAAACTGAAACAAAACATTCTTGGATAAAACTTTTTGGATTTCTACAACTCCCAGAATCTCTGCAAAGCTCTCTGCAGACAATATGGTACCAATACAGGACTTAAGTTGCATCTGCACTTCAGAATTAATCCAGGTTGACATCATTTTAACTGCCATGGCTCAATGCTATGAAATCCTGGGAACTGTAGTTTTTGTGGCACCAGAGATCACTGATAGAGAAGGCTAAATGTCTCAGAAAACTACCAGATTTCCATAGCATTGAGCCATGGCAGTTAACGTGGTATCAACCTAGACTATTTCTGAAGTGTGGTTGCAGCCTTATTTGTAGAAATCTTACAAATATGCTTTGTTATTTCTGACTTACGGTGACCATAAGGCAAACCTATCATAGAGTTTTCTTTGCAAGATTTGTTCAGTTGCAAAGAAAGATTTGTTCAGTGATTTGCCATTGCTTTCCTCTGAGGCTGAGAGAGTGTGACTTGCCCAGGGTTACCTAGTAACTTTCCAGGGCTGAATTGGGATTTGAACCCTGGTTTCCAGAGTCCTAGTCCAACATCCAAATAACTAAACCACACAAACTCCAGATATGCTGCTCAATGGTTATTGGAAGTAATCATTAGAGCCATGAATGAAAATATAGAACAGATAAAGATACATAAGAAAAAAAATCTACTCTAAGAAATTTACATTCCCATTCCTTCCTAAATCCATACATTTGTATCCTACTATACCTCTCCTGCCCCCTTTTGCTTCTCTTTCTGTTGTTCTCTTTCTGAACTGAATTGGCATTCATTATGGTGTCGCTACCCTTTGGTTCAAAACAATTATTCATGAGACCTTTATGAGACCTTCCAGATGTTGTTCCCCTGCAAATTTCATCTGCCTAGGTAGCATTGGCAATGGCAATGTCTGTGGTCAAACAAACAACATCTAAACGGCTGCACATCCCACAGCCCTGTAGTAAGTTGTTGTAGTAGTTTTTGTGTGCCTTCAAGTTGTTTTTGACTTATGATGACCCTAAGACAAGCCTGTCATGGGGTTTTCTTGGCAAGATTTGTTCAGAAGACTTGTCCAAGATCAGCCAGTGGGTTTCCATAGCTGAGTGGTGATATGAACCCAGGTCTCCAGAGCCACAATCTAACACTCAAGCTTCTACATAGAGATATCTTAAAGGAGTTGGCAGCATGAGCTTTGGTAGACTTTGGGGGGAAGCAGACTGGCGGCACGGGGCCGCCCTGGGAAGGTGAGCCGCAGGACCGAGGCATCCCCACTCCTCGATCCTGCGGTGCTCCTTCCCCGTCCCTGAAAGGAGTGCTAAAATAGCGCTCCTTTCACAAGTCAGTGAAAGTGCGCCGCAAAAGCTTGCGGCGCACTTTCACTGACTTATCCGCCGCAGCGTGTCCGGACGCTGCGGCAGGAGGTTGCCCTTGGAGCGCCGGCTGTGCAGAGGGCTGGCGACTCTGAGGGCAACCTCAAGAGGAGGAAGGGGCACCAAGCATGTGGCTGCCCCTCCTCTTCCCTGCCTCCAGGATGGCTCTATTAGCCGTCTGCCAAGGCCCTTAAGTCTACAACTTCTTTTTCTCAGTTAGTCTCAAAGATGCTACAAGATCTCTTGATTCTACAGACTAACATAGCTATATCTTTGAATTCTACCACTCAACCCTCTAGTCTACACCATATACTGGGTCTTCATTTGTTGACTTGTCTTTTATTGTTCTATGCAGAGCTTAGGAACAGCAGAAAGTAGTAGACTGCAGACTGCTAGAAATAGTGCAAATTGAGTCCACTTTAAGGGTTAAGGTTAGGGAATCATGGGAACTGTATTTTATTGCGGCACCAGAGCTCTCTGACAGAGAAGGCTCAATGTCTCAGGGGAGAAAAAAAAACAATTCCAACAATTCCCTAGCACTAACTCTAACCCTTAAAGTGGTTATTTGCACTATTTGCACTATTTCTGGCAGTCTGCAAAATTGTTTCCTCCTATAGAATCCTAAGATAGATAGTTTCTTGAGATACTTGGAATTCTCTGCTAGAAAGCTCTAATGCTGCAGTTTAGGGAGTGGACTAGTAGTTCTCAAATTGTGGTCCTCCAGATGTTTGAGACTCATGAAATTCCTGAGCATTGGCCACTATGGTTGGGTTGCCTGGAGGCTGAACTGCAACTGGAGGACCAGAGTTGGAGAACCATTGGAAACTAGCATTCAAAAGACTTAACCAAACTACAAACCCCAAGATTTAGCAGGATGAAGCCATGGTGGTTAAAGTAGCATCATCATGCTATAATTACGCATTATAGATATATCTCTGAAAGTCCCCAGTCAACATGGCATGCTGGCTGAGGATCTTCTGGGAGTTGAAGTCCATAAAGTTAGTTTTCCAAGCTCTGGCCATTTTTCACCCACTATCCTCTGCTAGCCCATAGAATGAGGCCCCGTGTTCCTCCCTCCCTTTTCCCATCCCTGCAATTTAAGGAGAAAGAAAGGGCTGAAATCCAACTCTCTCTAAACCTTTTGTTCGCTCTTTTCCAAAGACTCCTCTTGCTTCTGGACTGTGGAAAATGTGTCTACACACCCACTCAGACATGCCACTGTTGGGCTGAGACAGCAGTCACATGCCAAGGGGTGTGTGTATGCTGAAGACTCTTTATTTGCCCAAAGGGGAAAGTCATGAAGGCGAAGGTGTGCTCTGTTTGCTTGGAAGCTGAATACAAGAGAGAAAATCTCAAAATGTAGAAAAAGGGGCCTTCAATCTACATAGGTCTGAAAAACACTGCAGAAATAATCCAGTTTGTGACTGCTTAACTGCCCTGGCTAGGGAATAGAACTGCACTTTTGTGAGACTTTTAGCCTTTTCTGTCAGATAGCTCTGGTGCTACAATAAACTACCATTCTCAGGATTCCCTAGCACTCAGCTAGGACAGTTAAAGCAGTCTCAAAGTGGATTATTTCTGCAGTGTGTTTTGGACCATAGATTTTGTTTGTATGCCCATGACAACTTCAGTGGCCACTAAAAGAAGAGAAAGCTTGGTTCGTGTATCACATTTATCCTATAGCATCCCCAATCCTTCCCAAATCTTTCTTCTAATGTTAACTCCGAACACAAATGGCCAATAGGAAGCAACTGAAATCCCTCAAAGGTCTTGCAAGGACTGGGGCTCTGCCTTATAGCTTACTCATGAATAAATATATGGCAAATTCAATTATATTTGTAGTTGTTGTGTGCCTTCAAGTCATTACTGAGTTATGGTAATCTATTATGGCATCATGGGGTTTTCTGAGGCTCTGTGTGTATGTGCATGTGGATGTGTGTGTGCATGTGTGTGTGCATAAAATAAATATATAGCAAACTGAAAGGTAGTGCCAGAAGTGGTACTACCTTTCTACAACAGAATATTAAACCCCAGCTCGGGTGATGTTCAATGAGCTAACTGGACTCAAGCTGAAAGGATGTTCAGCTGTTGACATGCTCAGAGGTGAAAGTAAAGTCCAAAGCTGCACAACACATATTATAGGAAAATGGGATGTGAGAAGCATGAATCAAGCGAAGCTAGACATAGAAACTTATCACACTGTTAAATGAAGCATTTCACTTGTCCCGAATTCAATCTTAATTCGGGTTGCATCCGGACTCTATCAAAATGCCACCCAAACTGCCACCCAGTTCCATCCTGGGTCCAGCCCTGGTCCCAGGAGTCTTTTGGCAGCTATTATTATTATTTTTTTAAGTTAGAAAACTCCCGGTTTCAAAAAGAGGGATGGACACAGGCTGCAGTTTTGGTGGCAAAATTGCTGCAAAAGGGTCCAGATGCAGCCCAAATTGAAACTGAACCTGGGACAGGTAAAACACTTTATTTTAGTGGTGGGATAAGCTCCATCGTAAAACAAGAAGTGGAATGTATAAACATTGCAATAATTGGGGTGAGTAATGGGACATTTTGACTCAGATTATACAGTGTTTTATTCAGGAAATAAAAATCTAAGAAGAAATAAGGTGGTAATAATAGTGAGGAGAGATGTAGCAAATGCAGTCAAAGAATATAATACTAATAAGTCTGACCAAATAATATCAAGAAGACTTCAGGAAAACCCTCAATATAACCATAATCCAAATTTATGCTCCAAGTACAGAGACAGAAGAGAAAGAAATGGAAAGAGTCTATGATGGAGTCCAAGAGGAAACTGATCACAGATCAAAACAGGAGTTCTTGTTAATCATGGGTGATTGGAGTGCAAAAGAAGGAAATAGAGCAGAATCAAAGAGTGAAGGAAAATTTGGCCTCGTATCAATGAATGAAACAGGAGAATGTCTGATTGAATTTTGTGAGGCCTACAGTTTGCTCATTAGAAGCACATTCTTCAAGCAACCCCCTCCGGGAGAAAGGCTGGCAGTGGAATAGCCATGAAAGGTGCGTGTTTGCCCCTCCACGTCCTCCATTGCTTTCTGAGCAAGAAAACCATGTGCAAATTTTGCTCACAAAAGGTCACTGAATGAATCCAGGATTCTCCATGTCAGGGTTCCCTGATGCTAGAGAAATACTGTGAGCTCTCCACACTTGCTGGGATTAGGGACACAGGACCCCCCTGAAAGTGGAAAAACCATAAATAAAAAAGACTATATTTTTTACCTGAGAGACCACCTCTCTAGGAATCTCTAGGTCCTCCATCTTCTGGAAGTTGACCATAGAATTGGGCTGGAGAAGTGTTCTCTCTAGGAATCTCTGCTCCTCAAGCACAACGTTTTTCAGACATTGACCATAAAGTTACTCTAAAGGAGCTAGATATTCCTAGAGAGAACATATTAATCAAATCCATGAATAATCAAAGCCACAAAAATTAAAGCTGCAAATGTGGAGGACTGACTGTATTGTTCTTTAAACATTTGTTCATATATTTTTGAATATTCTTTCCATCCCTAGGAAATCCATGAAGGAAAGAGAATGAGGGAGCATGCTGGATGCAGTGGTACATTCCCATCTCCAAACCAGGGACAGGAAATCAGGAGACAGAGAACCATGATGCAACCTGCTTCAGACAGCACCACAAAAGGGGGATAAATAAAAGCCTGCTGTGGTGTCCACATGTTTAAAAACAGAAACCTGCAGCTGTCCTAATGTGTTTAAACTCCATCATCCCTAGCCAACTTGATCAATGATCAAGGATGATGGGACACTGAGTTCAACAACATCTGGAGGTTTACAAGCAGAACCCTTTCCCATTATTTAAAATAGAATTCAGATATATAACCATGTTAGTCTGGAATATCTGCATGCAGAGGCGGTACAAAATCCCTTTGAATTATTTAAAGTGTTTAAAGAGTTTGCCATAATGAAGGACGGGTTATTTAGGTTCTGCTTCAGGCAGAGAAATGTCTTCAGCCAGTAGTGAGGAAGGGCCAAGCCTACCCATGGTGACCAGATATCCGAACTGCAAAGGAGGACAAGGGACCACAAAATGTAGGCCGTTCATTAAAAATGTAGAACTTAGAAGAACTTTGAAAAGTTGTGTTTTTGGAAAGCAGAGTTGGCAGCGCTTGGGGATGGGGGCATCATTAAGGGGGTGTGGACCACACCAGGGGAGACCTCAGAGGGGGTGAACACCCAATCAGAAGGTTGCTCAGCTCCCTCCCAAGACCCCCCCCCGCCCCCAGCCCCTGGTGGGAAGGGGCTTCCTTCTGGGTCTGGCGAAGCTGCTGGGCAAGTGGAAAAGGAAGGTAACTCACTTTCCTATCTGGCCAATAGACTCACTGGCCTTAGAAAAGGCTGCAGGGTGGCAGTAGCACCCAACCCCCACCAGCAGCCGCTGGTGGGTAGGGGCTTTTTTCCGGGTCTTGCAGGTCTGCTGCTCGAACGAGAAAGCAAGATGTCTCCCTTTGCCAATTGCCCAGGAGCTCTCCTAGACCTGAGGGTGACAGCATGGGGTATACTGACCCTAGTGACACCACTGCTTAGGAAAGTTATTTTTTGGACTACAACTCTCAGAATCCCCCACCCATCATAGCCACTACCCATAATCCATTCTTGATAGAGAGGGAAAGGGAGTGGAAGGGGGACTAGCTGCCATTGAAGTTTGGTAGAAGATGAAGACAATAGTAGCATCTATGAAAACCATACAGGGCCCTGTTGCGTTGCTGGAGCTGGCCCAGTGTTTGGCTGTCTTTTGATGGGAATAAATGGGCCTGTCACTTTGATTTTGCCTGGAAGACTAGATGAGTGATTAGGGACTTAACAAAAGGTCTGGACTTTTCTTAATGACTCCAACCTTCAGAAGGAGATACCCATCAGAGACTGGCAAAGGGACAAAGCAAATTACACTTATTTTCTCATCTTTCCCTCTCTCTCTATTTCTCTGTTTACAATTTGGGTTTGGGCGAAGGCTTTGGTTCAGTTAAACTGTTGCACTACCCTTGTGCAGGGCTGGCTCAAGACATGTTGCTGCCTAAAGCCAAGGAGCAAATGCTCCTGTTTCCCAGGCAAGGTGCATAATAACAGAGCAAAGCAGTGGAACATGACTCCACAATATTCTCCCCAAAACTTAACAATTTCCACATGTGAAATGAAACAACTATGGCAGCTAAGCAAACAAAAGCACTTTGGACTTTCTAAAAAACCTCTTGAAGCGTTCTTCCAAAATGCATCTATGGTTGATTATTTCTTTCTCCAGTCTCCACTTTTCTTATTATTTCCATTTCAAGAGCCAAATTTATAGTTCTATAACTATAACTATAACATATATATACATGTTTAGAATAGTTGTAAGGCAGATGTATATCAGCTCTCCCCATACCTCTCTATCATACTGTCTCAGCTCAAGTTTTTATTATTGCATTCTTTACAGCAGAAACACTGCTGCAATCCAACAAAAATTTCATCTTACACCAACCCTCCTTCACCATCCTCCCAATTCAATGGTGCTAAAATCCTTCCATCTAGACAGAAGATGAGGTAGATATTTTTAAAAAGACTTTGTAAAAAGGAGCTTCCCTGTCGGAAGCTTTGTTAACTGAAGTATGTCTGTATCCTGGCCACATGGATGCCAAAGCGATCTTGTAGCACAGTTGAGACTAACTGTGCAAAAGAAGTTGCACCATGAGCTTTCATAGACTTGGGAGCTTATTGCATGAGCTTTTAAATTGGCAGCAGCCCAACGGGATGCAACCGGGACCTGGGATGGAGGCAGGAATTATTGCATTGTAATTCATCACTGAATCCACCGGGCGACTGGAGCCTGGGTCCCAGGTGTACTCAGCCAGCCTTTTTTTCGAAAACAAAAGCTCCTGACTCTGGAAACTGGCTGGCTGAGTGTGGCTGGGACCCAGGCTGCAGTTGCCCATCAGAAGCGGTGGTGAATTACAATGTGATAGTTCCCACCTCCATCCAGTGTCCTGGCTGCATCCCGTTGGCTGCAGCCAATTTAAAAGCTCATGTGATAAGCTCCTTGATCTACTTCCTCAGATGCAAATGCCAGTTTGTCCCATTGCTTTCTCCTCTTTGCAAAGCTTCCTTAAGTTCTCAGCTGCCACAAAGTTTTAGTTCCTTTTGTATGGTTTTATATTGATCGTCCTTTTTAGAAGGAAATGTAAATGTGAGTTATGACCCGTGGTGGATGGGTGGATTGGTTTTTTGGTGTGTCTGTGTGTGGGGGGGGGAGGGAGGGAGGGAGAAAGAAGGGGGGGAAATCCTTTGTGTGATCCTCTGCACGTCTCCTTGCTGGAGGGGGAAAGGAAAAAAAAACCTCTTCCAAAGTCCAGCTCATATGTCTAATTGCTTGCATGACACATTTTGGCAACTCCATTGTGGGTTTGATAATGACTGTTTTCTTCCAAGGGAAAGTTCCAGCTAAAGCATACCAGTCTGATGCCTGTCTCTCTTCTCCATAGCAAAGAGGGTTCCCAAAACTTAACAATTAACAAACTTCTGGACCTTTCACAACAGTCTAATGTGCCAGATTTCAGAAGGAAGCAGTTTTCCTCTTAAAAACAAAAACAAAAACAAGTTTCACTTGCTGAATGTTCTTTTGTGGCAGGCAACTTTTAAGAAATCCTGGAAGAGAAATCCAATGTTGCTGGAGCAACTATTACTTTGCCTGTCAACTCTGCTGGAGAGTTGTTATTTTTGTTGAATGTCAAAATATAATATCTTAAATAAGCAAGAGGCAATGTTGTGGTTAGAGTACTCCTTCTCTTCCTCTTCCTCTTCCTCTTCTTATTCTCCTCTTCCTCCTCCTCCTCTACGAGAGAAAATATGAAGGTATGTTGAGTGATAAAGATATATGAAAGAAGAAATATGAGTGGATGGAACGGAAAGTGAAGAATATATTGATGAAGAAAGATAAAGAAAGGAAGGGGAGGGAAGAAGAGGTATGTGTAGGTTTTTTGAAATGGAAGAAAAGAAAGAAGTGGAGAAAAGTAATGAGTGAAGTCGTAGGCTTTCATGGCTGGCATCCATAGTTTTTTGTGGTTTAGAGTTTCTTTCTGATGTTTCGCCAGCATCTGTGGCTAGCATCTATGATGCCAGCCATAGATGCTGGCGAAACGTCAGAAAGAAACTCTTCTAGAACATGGCCACACAGCCTGAAAAAAACACAAAAAACTATAGAAGTAATGAGTCTGAATATGATGGTATATATGTATGTATAATGTATATATGTATAGGTATGTATGGACGTATATGTATGTTATATTCAAAAAATGTTTTTTTACACCACTGGCAATGTGTATTTGTGTTTTTATATTCAATAAAACATTTTGTTAAAAATAAAATTTAAAAAAACATTGTGGTTAGAGTGGCAGACTTGGACTGGAGAGAACTAAATTCGCATCTTAGCTGTGAAGATCACTGGGGCTGCATCCGCACTGCCAAAATAATCTGGTCTGATCCTACTTTAACTCCACTCGTACAAATCCCAGAATCCCATAGCATTGAGCCAGGACAATTAAAGTGGGATCAAACTGGATTTGGCAGTGTGGATGGTTTCTGGGTGATTTTGATCCATAAACTCATTTCTCAGCCTCATCAACCCTGCAAGACTGTTGTGCCAATGTAATGGAAGACAGGGGAAAATACATAATGCTGACCTCTTCAAAGGAAGGATAACCAAAAAAATGTAATTATTATGTTTAAGAAAGGAGAGACTGTACGGTGTATGTAGTGCTTCCAATTTTGCATTTAAAATGGAGGAGGAGAGGTGGGTTGATTGATAGATTGATTTCATTGATATCCTGCTTTTTCCCTATATGGGACTCAAGCAGATTTTTAATCCCTGCTCTTCTAGAAGCTAATAAATCCATGTGGAATGTCCCATATATAGTTCCATATATAGTTTTCATCTAACTATATACGGAACTTTCCGCATTGATTTAGTGTCTTCTCACATAATGGCTGTGTTGTGAATGAACATATATTTATTCTATATGGTATTTTTTAAATGAAAAATTCAGGTTATGAGATTGCTTGTTATTATTTCCATTTTCCAACATTATTTTGTTAAATCAACACAATAGAGTTTATTTGTTATTAATACTATTATTGCTTGAATGTTGCTACAGAAATTTAATAGCAAGGGATAAAATAATGCAATAGGGATATAATTATATGTCAAAATATATACAATTTCATAAGCTCCAGTTGAACACTTGCTAGTGAATAGCTGAGAGTTGAGTGGATTTTGATGTTTTCTCTCTCTTTTTGGTATGAATGTTTGTTTGCATTCATCTGCAGCAGGTGGGTCCTGAGATGATTTTTAAAAAATGACATACTCTCAAGCACAAAATATTTCCCAATAGCCTAAAGTCTGCCTTCTAAACATAAGCAAAGAAGATTGGAAACCTCCAGTAGATGTGATGTAGAAAGGAGATAGTCTCAGGACGTTGAAAAGAGAGATGATTTTATTATTGAAAACAAGCCAATGCATTTCAGCCTGGAAATATTTTTATGGCCTTCCTCAGGGGCTGTTAAAAGGAAAGGAGACAATACATAGGTAACATTAATTATTATAAGAGTTTACTTCCTCCATCATTTCTGCTAACACAACCTGCCTCTCTGCTTCTCACAAAACTCTGTTGCCTCCTCCACTTTCAAATGCATATCTCTTCAAAGGTACTTTTCCAACCCTTTAGGGGAAAAAGCTGCTTGAGAGGGATTTGGAGCAGAAAAAAAAGATATGTGAGGAGAGATTTAAATGCCTCCCCTGCTGCTTCTCTACTGTAAAATTACCTTCTCCTGCTCTAAAGCTTCTTTCCTTATGTAAGAAAAGCCTCCAGATTCTTGATTTTCTCCTACACATCAGCCAAGGAGCTTGTGGTAACTCCTCACCTTCTGTGTAATAATAATAATAATAATAATAATAATAATAATAAATTTTATTTGTAACCCGCCCCTCTGCAGAGCAATCGGGGCGGCGTACAACAAGTTAAAATACAACAATTAAATTATCTTCACAACAACCTTGTGAGGTAGGTTAGACTAACAGAAGCATTCTAGACTTTAGGAAAGCTGATTTTACTAAACTTAGAGAAAT
>CM034706.1:11815425-11832725 GCA_020142125.1 Phrynosoma platyrhinos
TAGCAGCTGTGGGAACTGAGGCTGGCTGTAGTTGAGGACAATTGTGATGTTTAGATGATCTCTTGCAAGATGAAGGAATCTGAAGGAAATGAATATTTTTTGCAGCGACCATTGAGGAATAGCACACACAGCAAAGTAACCTAAAGTACTTTCGTACTCGGATATCTTTGAAGCATTCATTTTAGTGAGTTCAAATTATTGTGCAAAACCATATAGTTGCAACAAAAAGTATTGTAGCTTGATACTAGGAAGCATGCTATTAATAATAGATTAATTGCTGATAACATTTTTAGAAGTAGCAAAGCGCTGTAGATAAAGTGTGCTTTGATGTGGGAGTGGACAAGGACACATGATTTAATTTTCACATAAATTGTTTGCTTTGATTTTTTCATGAAGTCTGTTGTGGTGGTCCCAGCTCAGCCATGTAAATCCACTAGATGACTTTGGGCGAGTCACACACTCTCAGCCTCAGAGGATGGCAGTGGCAAACCCCCTCTGAAGAGACATGCCAAGAAAACCAATGATAGGTTCACCTTAGGGCTGCCATATGTCAGAAATGACTTGAAGGCACACAACAACAACTGCGGCGGTCACTTTTAACATTTATCAAAATAGGCTTTAGATTTACCTGTCTTACATGACTCCATGGATTTAGCATGCTTTTAACATCACTAGTCATATTTCTTGTGTTGATGGAAAAATGTTATGTGATAGGTTTTATCCACTCCCCAATAAAATATGTTTGGATCAAAGGTAGCTGTGGGTGTGTGTTCAACATGAATGTATGTGTATGTGTCTTGAAGTCACCTGTCAACCTATGGCAACCTCATGAATTTTACAGGGTCTTCATAGGCAAAGAATAATTAGTTTTAATCTTAATTTGGAAACAAAGTAGTTTTAAGAAGTGATAGTGATCTAAGATACAGTTTCATTTCTATGTTATAAATAATTTTATGCAGTTGTTGTCTCTGGTCAGAGATATTCTTGTATTGTTTCAGAGATGAAAGTGGATGAATGTGCAGACTATAAGCAATAAGCATTGGATCCAGATATAGCATGCAAAGATCCTGTTGAGATTAGTGGGACAAGTTAGTCATGCTAAGATGAATTGGTAGGTATACTCTCAATGCTACACAAAATCATGGCTCTAAGTCTAAATCTAACCCCTTGTTTTCAGATAATATTTGCTCTAAATGCTGTACCCAAGCAGCCCATTCAAAACTGTAGGCCTTGTATTATAATGCTCTTGATACTCTGTGGGACATGGGGGGGGGGGGGGGAGTCAAAACAACACTCTCACACACTCTTAGCTAATTGTCGGATATTGTGTGTGAATTGTTGTCTTGAAATAAATATAAAAGCAACATTAAAATGCAAGTGTTATTCAATGATCCTTGAAGGCTGCATCTGCACTGCACAAATAATCTATGGTAGGTTGACACTGCTTTAACTGCCATGGCTCAATGCTATGGAATTCTGAGATTGGCAATTTGTTGTGGCACCAGAGCTCTCTGACAGAGAAAGCCAAATGTCTCATAAAATTACAAATCCCAGAAGTCCATAGCATTGAGCCATGGCAGTTAAAAGCAGTGTCAGACTGCGTTATCTCTGCAGTGTGGACACAGCGAAAGAGATAGCTCAGAACATTGTAGATAGGAAACTACATTAAAATAAAGATGTTCCTTGTAAATATGCTCTAAGCATTTTAATAAACTGACAAGGAAGGAGCTGAAGGGGGTTGGTTATAAGGACAGAGACAACATAGCTCAGAATTAAGGACTGTAGAGGTATTTAAATATAAATCAATAAATACATTTAAATTAATTAAATAAATAAATTTACTCAGACTAATGAAAGATACCAGTGTGATATGCACATACTGAGGTTACGGAGCCTCTTAGAAGGCTTTCAGAATGAAATTAAAGGAAGGAGATATTTCTGGAAGTGATAAAATGGCTGACTGGAAGTGATAAAATGGGATTTGCTGACAGGATATTCTTCCAAATGGAAGATTCTTAAGTTCCAGGGGTAGGCAAACTGTCCCCTTTAGGGTCCGAAGGACTTTAACTCCCAGAAGCCTCAGCCATGTTGGCCAGTAGTCTGGGATGTTGGCCAATAGTCTGGGATTCTGGGAGCTGAAGTCCTTCTGCCCTTAAAGGGGACAGTTTGCCTACACCTGTATCTTAACAGTTCTATGGTGATGGTTGCTTATGACCACAGATATCTGTAATGATGTTTGTTTGCATTTTTAAAGTTTTTGTGAGTTATTGATAAGTTTTGCGATGTCTTGATGGAATTGTATGAGCAATTTCTAACATGGCCCACCAACCAATTTAAAACAGCATAAACATAGGAGCAGAAGGGAAATATCTCCATTTCCTAAACACAGAAGTATCTAACCTATAGCTATAGATATACCTTGTTCAGTAGTAGAACCATTCTTAGCCATTTTGCTACTTCATTGCCTGATTATTTACCATTGAGAAAGCAATTGCAAGTGAATTGGCATCAGCTACTGATAACCGCCACGGCTTTGTTACAGAAAGCCAATACAAAAAAAGCCAGTGGATTATCCAGATAGTCACAGATACTGTGACTTTTTAAAAAAATGTATGAATATGAGAGAAGGCTTTCTGAGTCCAAGACTTTATATCTATATAAACTTTGGGGTAAATGATTCTCCTTACCTTACATATAAAATAGGACTAGGATTTGACAGGAATAGACTTGTGTTTGCCATAGGCTGGGAAAGTCTCAGCTATTCATCCCTTGGATTTCTCATAACATTGTTGTACTTTCTTTTAAGTTATTTGCTAAAACAGTTACCAGTGTCAAGTAAGTTATTTATTGACTGGTATTGTGGTTTCATTGACCTGTCATAATAGAAATGAATAGCAGTTACAAGTCTCATTAAAAACTGCCCCATGACTCCTTGAACAAAGGTAATATTTGAATGTCATATTTGAAATAATTTACATATAAAAAAAAGTGCGCTAGTGTAACCTCACTTGCTTTCTGACTGGCTTCTCACAGTCCTCAGTTGCAATACAAAGAATGTTGCATTCTTTAAATGGAAAATGCCTGACTCAACTGAGTTCATATCCACTGATGTCGTCTTGTGGGTGGATTAAAAAAGACGTTTTTCTTAACTGCTATAAAGATACGTGCCTTCGAGAGTGTCCAATCTAGTGGTGAAATTGTTTGTTGCAGTGTGTAACAAACAGTGTGCTAAATATAAGCCTATGCAAGAACAAGGAAATAATGTTTTATCTGAGATGACTACACTGGCTTACAGCTTCTGTTGTATGGACAGAATTAAAATTACTTTTTACTTATTTTGGGCTTGTCACAAGACAGGCTGGGAAATGTGAACAGTAGCTTGATGTATAAAAACACATAATTCCTTCCCTATGTGATAATGCACGACTTGGTGGTGCAGTAGACTTTAAAACAAAACCATAGCAAAACAATACAGTACTTTAAAACTGGTTTGCTATATGAGGCCTCATCAGTTTGGATTAGGAAAGTTAAAGTTCCCTGGATTGTGGCTGATAGATTTTGGTACAGGTAGGTGTCTCTGTAAAATTTGTGTACTGTGATGACAGAATATATACAACTTGAGAGACTAAAACAGAGAGTGCTCTGTTATTCACTACAACATGAGAATCCATGTTCTGAAAGACTTAATCAGAGTGTGACATTCCTTTTTAAAAAAAGATGTAAGGATTATTAACCATAAGATGTGTTTGGCTTGTTATAGTTCTTAATTTCCTTTTATATATCTTTTTCCTTCAGTGTCACAAACATACTAACTTTTTGGAAGTGGATTGCATTAACCAAACAAAAATAAGTTCAAAAGATTTCATCAAGATTCTTAATGAGTCAGTTTCAGCTATGTAAAATTGATGTTGAATCACTTCTTATGAGCTACCAAAATGGTAACAAATACTTCATAAGCTCAGTTACAATGAAATGGCCACAAAAAATTTTTTGGTGGGGTGGGGGGAGGGTGAAATCTAAATTACAAGTCTATTTGAGCATCTGCATTTTAACTGGAGCATGCTGGTAGGTCAAGAAGTCTACACAAAAGTGGTGTAGAATCTTCAGTAAGCAGGCTTGGGAAGAAGAAATTTTGAGAGAGTTTAGCTGTGCAGATATTGTTGAACTCCAGTTCCCATTTGATTAGTCTGGGCAGTGAAGGATGATAAGAGTATTTCTTCTGGTGGGCCAAAGGTTGACCACCAATTGCTTAGCAACTGAAGGTAGTTGTAATAATTTGTACCCTGATTTCTAGTATAGTTTTGAGTATCCCTTATCTAAAGTGCTTGAGACCAGAAGTGTTTGGGATTTTGGATTTTTTGTTTTGGATTTTGGAATATTTGCATATACGTAATGAGATACCTTCAAGATGGGACCCAAGTCAAAACATGAAATTCATTTATGCTTCATATGCACCTTATAGACATAGCCTGAAAGCAGTATCTTTAATAATTTTGTGCATGAAACAAAGCACAAAAATGTGTACATTGAATCATCAGAATGCAAAAATGTCACTATCTCTGCCACCCTTGAAAATAGTTTTGGATTTTGGAGTGTTCCAGATTTTGGAAATCTGGATAAAGGAGACTCAACCTGAACCACATTTAATTATACCTACAGTCACACATGCATTTAGGAAGGGAGCTCTTCCAGGTTAACAAGATTTGCTTCTCCCTTCTCTGATCTTTCATCATCATCATCATCATATTTTTTTTTATTTTTATCCCGCCCCTCCTACCATGTTCTATGTGACTCACCCCAATGATATCCTTCTGCAAGCAGGCAAGTGTCTTCTGCAAAAATATTTTGGTTTCTGGTATTTCAGATTTCAGAATTCTGGATAAGGAACCTATACTTGGGGCTGTAGGGGACTAGTGGCATGACATTACACAGATGGCTACCTCCTCTCCTAGTTCTCTTGCTAGGTGGAGAAGGAAGATGGGGAAGGAAGTGCTGCACATGTGGACAGCTACCAGTTTGTGTTCCCCATCCACTGTGGAATGATCTTAGTGCAGAGATGCATCCAGGACCAAAGATCTTGTGACTAGATCTTAGTGTAGTCACAATGGATGGTCCTGACTCTTGTCTTTTTGCTTGCCAGTTTGGCACGTTTATTTGATTTATTTGGAAAGAGTTTGCGACATAATTAAAGCCCATTATTTCTAACAAGTGTGACAGCGTTGAGCTTTAATCCTTAACTAAATTGGCAGGAATTAGATTTAATGAGAGTGAAGTTGAGGGAACCTGCTAGGACTGCGTCAGCAAACTATTCAGTTAGAAGACCTTGTGACCTCTCAGTTTGTGAAAGGCGGGGAAGCCAGCAGGATGGAGCTTTTGTTTCATGCTAAGCTGTATGTTTGCCAGCATGAAGGACTACAGAGATAACATAGGCTTTGTATTTTGACCTTTCGAATGTAAGAATAGTTCTATCTCTGCATGTGTTGTGAACATATGTATGTAAACAGAGAGGCCAGTGTTATTGATATGCAGTTATGCTAAGCAAACATTACTGCTTGTTCATAGAATCATAGAGTTGAAAGAGACCACAAGGGCCATCCAGTCCAACCCCCCTGCCATGCAGGAACTCCCAATCAAAGCATCCCTGACAGATGGCCATCCAGCCTCTGCTTAAAGACCTCCAGGGAAGGAGACTTATGGTAACCCTGAGCCTTATGGGGATTTCTTGGCAAGATTTGTTCAGAGGAGGCTTGCCTTTGCCTTCATGTGAAGCTGAGACAGTGTGACTTTTCCTAGGTCACCCATTTTGTTTCCATGACTGAGTGGGGATTTGAACCCTCATAGTCCAACTCTCAAACAACTACATCACTCTGGCTCCAACACCATGGTAAAAGGTCTGGGAACCTGTGGCCCTCCGGATGATTTTAGACTAAAACTCCCATATTACATAACTATTGGCTATAGTGCTAGGGTTGACTTGAGTTGTAGGCCAAAACAGCTGGAAGACCGCACAGTCCCCAACCTTCTGTCCATTGATTTATACATAGGATTGCTAAAGCTTCTCATAGTGACATTTATTAGAAGTGGCAAGATAAGCTAGCGATTTGTCCATGTTGACCCATATTAACAAGCAGGGGTCTCGAATTAGAGCTAGAGTTCTCAACCTCATGCCCTCCAACCAGTTCAGAAATAGCTTATACCTCCTTAGGAATGTTGACCTGTTGCCTTTGTAAAGCTATAATGTTTTCTGATCCCTTTACTCAAGGAGGCAACTTGTTGCATTCTTACATTGGTCTTCTTGGAGGATTCACAGCTTTCATGCCTGCAGGGTGTTAGACACAACTCTGTAATGCTGTATGTGCTGTTTGAAATGGACTATGCAAAGTTGTGTGAAGCAAATAGCTGTCTGCTCTTGTGAATGTGATGTAGTACTGCATTCATGAATCTTTGAATTTGTCTGCTGTGCAGAGTTAGGTCCTTTGATTCCTTGAGATCTCTGTCTGCCCCCTCCTCTCCTTTTAGTTGGGTCATCTGGGGCCTTACAATATGTAAAGGGCATGCTTTGCTTGTGTCCTGTTGGCCCTCCCTTATCAACCAAAGAATAGTAATGATAGAAATAAGGACTACATGGGAAATGTTTTAATGCAGTCTGTCCTGTGAAATAGTTTCCACACAGGACGAGAACCAGGATAAGGGGAGCTGCATGTTGGATAGATGATAATTCAGAGGTAGAGGACTTGTTACATATTTGAAAAAGGTCCTGTGTGCAGTCCCAGGTAAGACAGAGAAGGGAGTCCTCTTTGAAGTCCCTGAGAACCACTAACAGTGAGTGTCAGAATAGATATAATAGAGCTAGCTAGTGTGGTGTAGTGGTTTTAGCATTGGATTAGGATGCTTGGGAGACCAGGGTTCAATTCCTGCCTCAGCCATGGAAACCCACTAGGTGAGCTTGAGCAAGTCACACTCTTTCAGCCTCAGAGGATGGCAGTCTCTTCCCCCCCCCCCGAAGAAACTTGCCAAGAAAACCCAATGATAGGTTTGCTTTAGAGTCGCCATAAGTTGGAAACAACTTGAAAACAAACAAACAAACAACAAAAGCAGCAGTGTTGGACCTGTTGTTAGGAAAGTGCTGGGGAACAGTAGTGGCAGCCCCCAAACAGGCTTTCTGTTGCCCCTTGCCAGCTGTTCTACTCTGGCAAAGCTAGCTTCTTGCATCAGAGGTGGTGGAGGAAATTGGCAGTGCTGAAGTAAAGTTCTCTAACCATCCTGTACTTGGAGATGGGGCACAAATTCATCCTTTACCTAAGGCAGCAAAATACCTTGAGCATCCCTGCCTTTTAGACTGTAATGCTCAAGTGAGCTTGTTTGCTCCATTGTTTTAAAATCATGAGGATTTTATTTTATTTTTAATCATGAGGAGTAAGCCTACAAGGCATTCTGTGCTTTACACAGTATAAAGTGGTCCTCTTATTTTTTTTCTGTAAATGCATTTACAGCAGCATTCATATGACTTAAACTTATAGAGGCCCTTTGGAAATTCATTCCTTGGTTTCTGAGAAGGAGCCAAAATTCAAACATATGTTCTTAACTCCCTCTAGAGGCAAAAGTTGGTAGGCAGCAGTTGGTGTTTCATACTCCCTCTGTTTTTCTGATAACAACCAGAGTTGGGTGCTGACACAGCTTTTGCAGTCCACAGTTTTGGCAATACCCCATTTGTTCTTCATTCAGAGATGTCCCAGTTTTTCATATAATCTTTTTTCCCATTCAGTATGTTTAGCATGGATAATTTTATCAGGTTAACATTATGGAAATGTCTAATTCCAAAATAAATAACCATATAAAAACTTCATTTAAAATACTTTGTTTCAGCACTTAACACTTCAGTTCCTAATCATATTGCACTATTGTTGGAGGATTGCTTTTCTGTTTAAAGGACAGCTAGGACTCTGCAGTTGATTCAAAACCACTGTGTATAAACCTCATTCTGTTCTATGAACTACCCACTGCTGGAAAACAGCAAGGCGCCTTTCTTCAGCTTCCTCTCCTGCAGTTTCTGTCATTATTTTTATGATGTTTACTTGAAAGAAATAGATTGGTATGTTCCTTTCAGTGAAATACCAGAAAACTAATAGGCCGTGGTGTTCTAATACATTGTCCCGGGCTAGCTTCTATTCATTTGCTCAAATTAGGTTGAAGATATTCCATTAGCTTGGTTTGTGGTCTAGGTATACCATTATCTAAGTCTGTAGTTGTGAAAATTCTGTTTTTATCTGTTCCCGGGCTGCAAAACCCCCCAATTTTTCAACTAGGAGACATACCTACACAAATACTAACCATTTGTGGCTTTGATGATTGATAGGATTCTTAATGGCATGATCATTTGTAATATATAGCCATGCAAAGTTGCTCTTTCCTGATAAAATAGAGAAGATAAGGTAGCTTCTCCTAAAGATTTCACAAGATGGCTATGTGATTTAGTAATTCCTTAGTTGATATTATCCTAGCAAGCATGGTTAGTAGTCAGGAGTAATGAGAATGGCAATCCAATATTATTTGGGGATCAAAGGTTGACAGATATTGAGCTATGAGATGAAATGAATTGCCACTTGATGTATTTCATCATGAGTCTTAATGAAGGAAGAAAGAAGAGAACTGTCCTGTGCTTCCATTGATTACTTAGGACCTTCTGCTTTGCTCTACCTGTCCAGGTTAAGGAAAATAGTCAATAAAAGCTTTGCTGAAATATCTTTATCACATTGATAAGAGTTGTTGTGACACCTGAAAGACTAACAGATTCGTTATGGCATCATCTTTCATGGATAGAACTTTTTTTTATCAGATACTTGAAATTTTGTTTCTGTGTTACAGAGGTAGATGGACATTGTAGATTGAGATTGTAAACTGAGATCAGAAGGGAACAAAATTCAGCAAGTATAGAAAGTAACAGATACATTACTAACTGTGGCTGTTAACAAATTCAGTTGGCCCATCCTGGACAAAATAACTTCCACATAAGTGGCATGGAATGACCAACCAGCTTATGCCTGTTTATTGTATTAATGTATATCTCGCCTGTCCTCCTAAACTGAGGCAGCTTAGAAAATTAAAAAAAGATAAATATGTTGATAAAATCTCAGAGAAGGTTATTGTTAAACTATCTACAGAATTAAAAACAATTTATAACACATCCATTAAAAGAAATACAAGCATACAACACACTTAATATCCCTTGTTAAAAATTATCAATTCTCCAAAGCCTGCTGATTTAGTTTCCCTGGGTAGGGAGTTCCAGAACTAAGCATCAGCCACCATGAACTCCCTCTGCCTTACTTTATCCAAGGTCCCCATTGAGTTTCCATGGCTGAGTGGGAAGTTGAACCCTAATCTCCAGAGTCGTGGTCCAGTCTTCGAACCACTACACCATACTGGCTCTCAAGTCTATTTTCAAGCTATGTAATACTTTATTGGTCATATGCAACAATTTGCATTGTGTGTAGGAATAGGCAGGTAATCAGTAAAGCTGTTGTATCAAGGAAATAATATGCTTCAGACACTGGTCCTCATCAGATGCTGTTTGGACCACATGAAGTTTCTGAACACCTTTCAAAGGCATGCTGTGATGACCCAAACATAGGACTAAAAGCATCAGTTAAGGTCTCAAAAATTGCATTGTATTGCTAACGGCTTGTCTAGATAGAAGAGGTTTTGTTTTTGTTTTTAAATAGCATGTTGTGTTGCAGTTTAGGTTTATCTTAAATAGAAAGTATCTTACACATTTAACCCAGCATCATCCCTAATAATTTCATGTTCACTGTTTTCAGAGGCACTGTAGAGTACCAGTAAACAGGGAACATTCTTCTGATTTTGTAGGATGGATTTTCTAGTTGCAAATCCTTTTCTTATTTTGTCTTTGACACATGCAGGTGATTCAACCCCTGCTGTATCTATCCATTATTGTCATGAAAATGAATAGCAGTGAAACTAGAAATTACTATACAGACTTATCGATTTGCCATTTTTGCATATCTTCAGCTGAGATAGCAGTGGTTAATGCTGTGGATTTGAACTTGGTCTGATTTTAACACCACTGAAAGTACAAGAATCACAGGAGCACAGTCTGCTATGGAAGTCAAGCATTCATATTAAGGAATGCTGGAATATGTGTTAATCTTCTCCATGTAATATTTGATTGTATTATCTAGTCTGTGCCACCTGTTGTATTTTATCTTAGCTGTGTTTTATGCAGCTTTACATTCCTCAAAGTTAAGAAATTTCTTAATTTCATGACCTTAACATTGTAGGACTTGAGTTATCTTCAAAATAAATATTGAATGCAATCAAACTGATCCCCCCTTTTTCCCCCCTTTTTAAAAGGTACCAGCTACTGACAATGTCAGCAGAAGGCCCCGACTCTCATATTATGGAGGTGAAACCATTAGTGGACAGAGAAGAGGTAAGCTTAAATTACTGTGTTGAAGGACCATCAATTTTCATGTGAACTTGTCTGAATGGTTAGATCATCCTTTAAGGCTTTCCTTTGAGAGCCTCTGCCTTCACAGGTTAGTTGGGTGGGCACCAGAAAAAGGGCCTTTTTTAAAATTTGAGGGCACCGTCAGTACAATGGCTTGTGCGCAAAGATAAAGAAAATTACTACAACAACCAATGCAAAGAAATAGAAGACAACAACAAAAAAAGGAAGAACAAGAGACCTATTTCACAAGATCTGAGAAATCAAATGAAAATTCAAACCAAGGGCCAGGATGCTCTATGACAATAAAAATAACATAATTCAAGACCAGGAAAGAATAAAAAGAAGTTGGATACAATACCCAGAAGAATTATACAAAAGAGATGACACAATGAAGAACACATGGAATGAAGAGCCATATAAAGGTGAACCCCAAATTCTAAAAAATGAGGTGGTAACTGCAATAAGAGAAATAGCGAAAAACAAATCACCAGGAACAGATGATATTCAAATTGAATAGCTGCAGTCCACATTGACAGAGTCAACTTTAGTGCTGACCAACATATGTCAACAGATACGGGAAACAAAAGGATGGTTAACAAATTGGAAGCAATCAGTATACTTCCCGATCCACAAAAAGGGAGACACAAGAGACTGCTATATAAGACCATAGCACTGATCTCCCATGCAAGCAAAATTATGCTCAAAATTATGCAACATTGACTCCATCCATACACGGAGAAAGAAATCCCAGAGGTCCAAGCGGGATTCAGGAAAGGAAGTGGCACTATGGGCCACATTGCAAACATATGATGGCTAATGGAGCGCACCAGGGAATTCCAAAAGAAAATCAGGATGTGCTTTATATACTATAGCAATGCCTTTGACTGCATAGATCATGAAAGGCTATGGAATGCCCTTAAAGACATGGAAGTGCCAACACATCTGATAGTCCTGATAAGGAATCTATACTTAAGTCAAGAGGCTACTGTCAGAACAGAACATGGAGAGCAAAATGGTTCCCAATTAGCAAAGGAGTCAGACAAGGGTGCATCCCTTTCACCCTGTCTGTTCAACTTGTATGCAGAACATATTATAAGAAAAGCAGGCTTGGACCCAGAAGGAGGAGGACTGAAAATAGGAGGAAAGAATATCAACAATCTGAGATATGCTGATGACACCATAATACTAGCGGAAAACCTCATAGACCTGGAACACCTACTAAGGAAGTTCAAAGAAGAAAGAGCAAAGGTAGGTTTAATGTTGAACATTAAAAAACCCCAAAAATAATGACCACTGTGGGCCTTCACAAGTTCAATCTAGACAATGAAGAAATAGAAATAGTAAAAGAATTCCCATACTTGGGATCAAACATTGATAGAAATGGGGACTGCAGTCAGGAAATCAGAAGAACACCAAGAATGGGGAGGGTGGCTATGAAAGAACTAGAAAAAGATTCTAAAATGCAAAGATATACAACTCAGCACAAAAGTTAGAATCATTCAAACCATTGTATTCTCTATTACCATATATGGATGTGAGAGCTGGACAGTTAAGAAAGATGATAGAAAGAAAATCATCTCCTTTGAGATGTGTTGGAGAAGAGTGTTGTGGACAGACAAAAAGACAAACAAATGTGTCCTAGAACAGATCAAGCCAAAAACCTCCCTCAAAGCCAAGATAACCAAACTGAGGCTGTCGTACTTCGGACGCATCATGAGAAGACTCATTGCAAAAGACAATAATGCTGGGAAAGGTGGAGGAAAGTAAGAAGAGATGGATGGACTATTAAGGAGGTCATGTGTATGGGTTTGCAGGATTTAAGCAGAGCAGTAGAAGACGGGGTCTTGGATATGTCTCATCCGTAGGGTCACCATGGATCGAGATCGACTCAAGGGCAGTTAACAATCTGAATTACTTTTATCATGGTGCTCATTTGATGCAAAATCTCATGCATTTACTTCAGCAGTGTGGTTGCTTTGAAAAACAACTATCCTGCTATTCCCCATATGTCCCTATACTGTATAGTGGACCTTTGGTATCTGCTGGGGTTCGGTTCTACGACCCTTCATGGATACTAAAATTCATGGATGGTGAAGTCCCATTACATACAATAGCATAGTAAAATTCTAACCTTTATTTTTTTTTAAAAAAAATGGCAAAATCAAGGCTTGCTTTTTGGAATGCATTTTTTTTTTGGGGGGGGGGAATATTTTCAACCCGTGGCTGCTTGAATCCAGTGATAAAGAATCTGTAGATAATGGAGAATTGACTGTACTTCTCCATCACATTTGCTCTTGTTTAAGAATGAAAGATGGAGGGGAAAGACTCATGGATCTGCTGTATGACAGTTGAGAATCATGAATGCTGATGAAAACATCAAACAAACTTCAACAGAGGACAAGGAGCATGGAGGATGCCTTTGCCAAGACAACCCTTACTCTTATCTTTGTGGATCATTGGCTTGGATCTAGACTCAGTCATTATTAAGTCACAATAATTTCAGTTGATCTGCTGAGAAGTATGACTTGCTTGTCTCAGCTGAAGTAGATCCATTGAATTATTTGCAAAGAGTAAGTCAGCACTCATGTAAATTCCATTGACCCAAGGTCTACTTAGATGTAGAATGCCTAAAGCTTTGATCCTATACTACTTTACCTAAGAGTAAGTCACGTTAAACTCAGCAGGGCATAAATTTACTATACTTGCATAGACTTGCACTGCAAGCCTGGATCCAACTGTAAATATTGGTTTGCAAGTTTCACAAAAATTCTAAAAAGTGTATTTTTGGACTCACTATGCAAGGCATAAATTTTAGAACTGAAATTAAACCACCTAGCTTCATTTCCCTAATTTTCTTTAACTATTGTACACCTTTTGTAGGCGATCACGCGTCTCCTGCCTGATGTTAATGTGCAGGTAAGTATGTTTTTACTTGGTCAAACAAACTTCAGAAGTGTTAAATACATACAGTTCCAATCATATTGTAGATTCCTAATCATCAACACTTTGCTTAGCAGAACTAAGAATGTTCCATAAGTGTACTTCATGAAGTTTTGTAGAAACACATAAGGGAATTGTTTATTGAGATGATAGTTTCCTTGGGAGGGTTCCCTTGTTACAGTGAAGGAATGAAAAATAAAGCCTAACATTTTGGTGTGATTTTATAGTAGTTTGGGAGATTTCTCAGGGGCTGGTTAAATTTAAAAAAAATTGTAGTGGATCTGAGCTTGAGGAATTATCTTGACATGCTTGAGAAGCTCTAAATAAAGGGGTCAGGGTAACATTTGGCCCATGGGCTGCACTTTCTCCACCCTCCTCTTAATGACTGGATGTGTGAAGTGGATGTGAGATGCTTCTCTGACTGTTTTATTGTCAAGGGAACCATTATGTGCCCATATTTCAGGGGTCTGATACCTCTGCCACACAACTATATGTTACACAGAGCTCTTATGATGTATGTTTGGTTTACTGCAAAGCTTTTGTCATACTTCAGCAAGATGAGTGCATTTTCTTCTATTGAAATAGCTGAACTTAAGTTTGCTATTTGAAGGTGCAAAGGAGGAATATGTTGATACTTTAAAAAAAATAACCTTAAGGAAAAAATGCACAGTGTTCCTGAAGCTTCATACCAGGTAGAAAACATACACGAATGAGCACTTAATGTTTGTTTATGTGCTCTGCTCTGAGCACATAAGAGCATTAAAATTTCCAGATGGAGTAGTTGGAAGACAGTGTGTGCTCATATAATGCTTTTCAACCTGTGATGCACATTTATCTGCCTAAATCTGGTTTCTTTGGTCCATCTTGTTACTGAGATGGTCAGCCAGTGCCTTGCCTCTAGGTATAAGCTAGAATGATTGAAATGACTTTTTATGTCAAAGAATTGTCTTTACATTAAAAGCAAAACAAAAACCAACTGGAAAGGGAAAATGTTTGCCAAGCCATTTTCTTGATGCTTAAGAATGTGTCTGTACAGTATAGTTACTCTAACTCTCATGGTGACATTTTATGTAGTCTAAGATATTGTAATTTGTTGAGATGCTTAGAATTTGCTGCTTAAATGCTTCAAGAATGAGTATTTAAACTGTCTAGCAGAAAATTCTTAGTACAGGCTTCCACTACCTTTTGACTACTCACTTTCCAACTGCTTGCTCTTTCAATGCTTGCAAATTCCAAGCAAGTTCCATTAATTTGACAAGCTATTCTCTCATCAGTTCATCTTGCCTATGAAGCTCTCTTAGCTTTTGCATATATTCAAAAGTGATATATAATATGGTATTTATATTTTCAGAAGCCAAATTGTATTTGCAAACTAAAAAAAAACCGAGTTTCACTTTTCAACCAGTTAGACTTTCTGGCTGCCCTCTGGTCTTTTACACCTGCAGGGGTTTCCTGTACTTTGGCAGACTTCAAACTGACAGATTCCATTGAGTGGAGACATGACTGTTAAAGTAGTATGAAACAGCTATAATAATCTTCTGTAGATATTCTTAGCATCCCCTTCATTTTTTCCTACCAATGGAGGATTATTCAGTGTAACAAGCAGACAAACACTAACCATTTCAGTGACTTCCAGTTTCCAGTTCTAGTACACCTGCGTCAAGTGCATAAATAGAGAAAAAGACTTCTAATTAGATTGTCTTCTTGAAATGTAAAGTTTCTTTAATGGTAAGGCGGCAGGATAAAGAGAAATTTAATGGTTTAAATCAGGGACCGGCAACCTACGGCCCGGGGGCTGGTTAAGGCCCCGGGCCCTGTACTTACCGGCCCAGGCCGGAGGCTGCTGCCGCCGCCGGAGCGCGTTTTCGGCCGCGCTCGCTCCAATTGCCATTTTGTAAGTCAAAATGGCGGTCGTGATGCGTTTGCGCATGCGCAGTACTCTTGCGCATGCGCAAACATGTCGCAATCGCCATTTTGACGTACAAAATGGTGACCACGACATGCGCCATGGCGGCTGGAGCCACGCGTGCTATGGCGGCAGCCGTGCGCTTGGGGGGCTCACGCGCGGTGGTGGAGGGTGCACGTACGCGCATGAGCGCATGCGCCACCACTCCCCCCCCCTCGGCCCAGCCGGGACCTGGGCAACGGAAGACCGGCCCAGGTCCGAAAAAGGTTGCCTGTCGCTGGTTTAAATGCTTTGACTGTCAATGTAGAAAAATTATGTATGTGTTGTACTACTTGTTTAAAAGTACACAAAAGTCCTGTTAACGATATGCCAATTTTCCCTCCATCCTTTGAAAACATTATATGTCTCCCAGAACATGGAAGCCCTTTTGATCAAATGCATTTTACTGAGTCAAAAATAAATCTTATCAGTAATACTGGCCACACGGAAGCATTATGCCTTGTAGCATGGACCTGGCTGACAACAGTACAGGGGAAGAATTAAAACTGTATTTCAGTTTGTAGCTGGGGCTGTTCTGGATTCTTGGCCTCTGCTACCCATCCATGATGTTGTTATTTTTGTTGTATTTATTTATATCACAATTTTTTCCCAGTCTGGGATTCAGGGGTACTTGCAAAGGATAAAATAGATAAAGCTAAAATAAATTCATATTGTACAAAGTTAAAAATATACCAGAACTAATGATGGAATCGAAAGCAGTTAAAAGCATAAACAAACATAACAAAAATAGATGATTCAACATATTTTGAAAGGCCCCTTCTTTCTGACCATTCAGCCCTCAAAGGCTTGCTGAAACAAAAAGTCAATGGGAATGTGTCAGTCTAACCTCTAGAAAGGAGTGCATAGAGAGATCTTGTAGCACCTTAGAGACTATCTGAAAGAAAGAAATTGGCAGCATGAGCTTTTGTAGATTTCAGTCTACTTCCTCAGATTCAAGAGCTAGTAGCAGCCACTGAGAAGGCCTTATCCCACATTCCCTGTAGACCTATGAGGGTGGTGGGACAGAATAGGGCCTCCCCAGAAGATATCAAAATATTAGCAGGCTCTTATGGGAGAATACAATCCTTCAGATAACCTGGACCTGAGCCATATAAGGGTTTAGAGGTCATAACCAGCCTCAGTTAATAATCTGGCTGAAGCTTTTTGGATGAGCTGAAGTTTCCAAACACTCTCCAAATGAGATGTAGATAAGGCATGTTTCACCAAAATAAGGTTTGGCATCTCTAGGAATGGACACAGCTGGCACACAACTCTTAACTGTTAAAATGCACTCATAGTCATAATCAAAACCTTAGTTTCCAGGCTTAGTGTTGAATCTAGAGCTGTGTACCTCCATTTTCGGTGGGAATATTAACCCCCTCCCCTTTTCTGGCACAGGCTTGAATCCCTATTCCTTGATTTGCTTTTCAATTGACCAGGAGCATCTCTGTGTTTGGGTTAAGTTTCAATTTATTTGCCTTCATACACTCCATTACTGATGATGGCACCCGTTTTGAAGTGAAACAGTTTGCTTGGGTTGAAGCAGAAAGGAGTACAGTTGCCCCTCCGTTCTTGTGGACTTGAGATCTGCGTCCCTCGCCTATCTGCAGGCGGCGAACAGAGGGGCACAGAATGGGCACGCACCTCCATTCAAGCCTATCACATGACTAGTCAGGTGAATGTGACAGTCAGGAGTGCCTACTATCAGCTTCGGCTGATACGCCAACTGCGCCCATATCTGGATAGGACGGACCTGGAAACTGTGGTACATGCTCTGGTAACCTCACGTCTGGATTACTGTAATGCACTCTGCATGGGGCTAGCCTTGTGTTTAACCTGGAAACTTCAATTGGTGCAAAACATGGCAGCCAGATTAATTACTGGAACATCTAGGAGGACACACATAACACCGGTGCTTAAATCCCTCCACTGGCTGCCAATTAGTTT
>CM034706.1:11832825-11847238 GCA_020142125.1 Phrynosoma platyrhinos
ATCTTATCTTAGGGACCGCCTCTTCCCGTATGATCCCCCTCGCGCCCTTTGGTCAGCTGGGAGGAATCTGCTTCAACAGACAAAGACAAAACTCACACAAACCTCCCAGAGGGCATTCTCCGTTATTGCCCCTAAACTTTGGATTGGCCTGCCGGACGCGATCCATCTTATTACGACACTTGCTGCTTTCAAGAAAGCAGTAAAGACGGATCTCTTCCGGCAGGCCTTCCCGGAATAACGTCCTCAGAGGGATGAGTGTATTCTCTTTGCCAACTATGGCATTACTGTTGCTGTTGTTATTTTGTTTATTTTTATAACTATTATACTTGTTATATTTTAATTGTTTCATCTTTAATTCAGTTTTAAGGAGAGCGGGATGCGGGTGGAGGGTGTGGGGAGTCGGAATGTTTTAACTGTTGTACTTTTAGCTTGTTGTAAGCCGCCCCGATTGCGTTGCAGAGGGACGGGTTATAAATAAAAAATTATTATTATTATTATTATTGGGTTTGAATATATGTGATTTTCCATTTTCATGGGGTGGGAGTCCAGAATGGATCCCCCACGAGAATGGAGGGTCAACACTTCATTTACTATTTCAAAGTGAGTATTGTGTGTTGCATTACTTCTCAATTAAGTGAATACATTTTAATATATGGTTGCAGATTTGGTTAGGTCTTCTTGCATTGATCAGTTTTCTTTGCAGTTGATTTTGTTATTTTAATAAGTAAATGTATGCATGGACAGGTTAGAGATAACTCTTCACTAATTTTCTTAGAAGGAAGCAATGAGTAATTTTAGCAATTTTCTTTTTTGCCTTTTTGTGTTTGAAAATTGCTCAATTTGTGATGACTGTTTGCAGTTTGGTGCTTAGTCACCATAAAATGGCACATGATTTGCACAGAAAGCAGCATTTTTTGCCCAAAACAACTCAGTGTGAATTTTGCACAGAATAACTCCCAAACTGTGAAGATTCTCATCAGTCTAGGATTCTTCTCATCAGGATTGTTCAAAACTCAAGAAATATGGTTTTTGAACATTTTCCAAATATTTTCTAAACTCAAAGAACAAACAATTAACCCTAGATTCCAGTGGTTAAAAATACTGCCAGTATTGAGTGATGCAGTATTTTGAACAAGATGATTCCATAGTTCATATTACTCCTAAGTAGCCCAATAACAATTTTGCTTAATTTAGGGATGTGCCACAGCAAGAGTCTATTGTTCAAGTATTACATAGAAGAGCATTGTGGATATTTCATGACATAATGTTCCCCTCCCAAATGTGAGTTTAGAGTAAAGCATTAGCAGAGCTTTGCAAATTAATTTGGTCATCTAACATGCTGTTGCTTGGGTATTAACATTTGTATGCCAAGAGAGTATGGAGATATGGGGTGGGTGGAGAGAGGTACTTAAGATGAGATTTCTTCAACTCAAGGCTCTTGAGCTCCTTTCTGAGGGAGACTGCACCCACACTGCAGAAATAATGCAAGTTGACAACACTTTAACTACCATAGCTTGATGCTGTGGAATTCTGACAATTATAGTTTGTTGTGGCACTAGAGCTCTCTTAACAGAGAAGACTAAATGTCTCACAAAACTACAATCCCCAGAATTCCATAGCACTGAACCACAGCTATTAAAGTGGTGTCAACCTGGATTATTTCTACAGTGCGAATACAGCTGAAGATTTCTTTTAGTCTTCTGATACTCCTATGCTATTAAAGTGCATAGTTTTCCAGAGGGTTTTTGGATCTAGAGGATTTATGAAGAAACCACCTCCTTTGGATTGTTTGCTGTTTTTCTTTCTGGTCTTGCCTTTTCCTTATTACTACAGTGGGCCCTCGGTATCCACTGGGGTTTGGTTCCAGAACACACACACACACCCATGGATAACAAAATCTGTGGATGCTTAAGTCCCATTAAATACAGTGAGGTGCAATGGCTTATATAAAATGGTGAAATCAAGGTTTGTTTTTGAAATGTATGTATTTTTAAAATATTTGCAAGCTGTGGATGCTTGAATTCATGGATAAAATATTAGTAGATATGGAGGGATGACTGTACTGAATTTAACTGACCAATGATTAGTTATTAAGATGTTTTACATTCTTGCTTTGGTGGGTGGCCATGTCACTAAGTCTGTCTTGGTACCTTTTTTAGAAAATAGTATTGTGTTGAGAAACTTTACCTGTGTTAAATATTTGGCTCTCCCTTAAGTGTCTTGACATGCTAACCAATTTGCCCTGCAGATTTACTATCGGAATATGAGAGTCATATCTATATATGACTCTGAAGCATATATTAATAGTATGGCTGTTGTGTGACCTCCAATCATTTCCAACTTTTGGCGACCCTAAAGTGAACATATCATGGGATTTCCTTGGCACGACTTGGTCAGAAGATTTGTTCCTTTGCCTTCCTCTGAGGCTGAGAGAATGTAACTTGCCCAAGGTAGGATTCCATGGCGGGGGGGGTCAGATCCTGGTCTCCAGAGCCATAGTTTAGTGCACAAATCACTACACCACGCTGGCTTTCTCTGTAACATATAATGATAGCAAGTTTCCAGGTCAAATTTGATAATTTGACAAAACACCTGAGATTGGGGAGTACCAAATACTTAACACAAGTAAAGTTACTTAACACAATACTATTTTTTAAAAGAAGTATCTTTCAGCCCTGGTTAGTACTTGAATGGAAGACAGCCAAGGAATATGAGATGTGACTTTGAGTGGTGGATTTTATGACTGAATTTTTTATTGTTAACTGCTTTTGTGTCGATCTCAACCCATGGCAACACTGGATGAGACATCTCCAGGCCCCCCTGTCCTCTACTGCTGTGCCCATCTCCTACAAACTCATATTCGTGGTCTCTTTAATAAAGTCCATCCATCTAGAATGTGGTCTTCCTCTCTTTCTACTTACCTCCACCTTTCCTAAGCAATTCATGCCTTCTCATGATGTGTCCAAAGCATGACAGTCCTAAGTCTTGTCATCCTAGCTTCTAGGGATATTTCTGGCTTGATCTACTATGGGACCCATTTGTTTGCCTTTTTACTGTCCACGGGATCCTCAACACTCTTCTTTCTTTCTTTTGGAATTCCCTGCTATGCTCCATTAGCCATCATATATTGGCATTGTGATTCCTGGTGCCTTTTCTTTTCCTGAACCCTGCTTGGAACTCTGGGATTTCTCTCTCCATGTATTGTTGGAGCCTATGTTGCAGAATTTTGAGCATGATTTTGCTTGTATGGGATATTAGCTATGGTTCTATACTTGCTTTAGGCTCGTGTGTCTCCTTTTTTGTGGATGAGAATGTATATTGATCGCTTCCAATGTGTTGGCCATCATTTTTTTCCCCCATATCTGTTGACATATGTTGGGTAGCACTAAAGTTGACTTTATCAGTGTGGATTGCAACAGTTCTATTGGAACATCGTCTGTTCCCTGGAGTCTTGTTTTTTGCCATTTCCTTTATTGCAGCTTCCACCTCAGTTTTTTTAATTTGGAATTCATCTTCATATGGCTCTTTGTTCCATGTGCCCTTCATAGAGATGACAATATGAAGGGCACATGGAACAAAGAGCCATATGAAGAAGTCATCTCTTTTATATAATTCTTCTGTGTATTGCATCCAACATAATTTTATTCCTTCCTGGTCTTGAATTATGTTATTTTTGTTGTCGTAGGGCATCCCAGACCTTGATTTGAACTTTCCCTTGATTTCTCATGAATCTTGTTGAATAGGCCTCTCGTTCTTCTGTTTTTGTTGTTGTTTTCTATTTCTCTGCATTTGTCGTTGTAATAATTTTCCTTATCTTTGTGCATTAGCCGTTGTACTGTTGCATTCATGGTTCTTAATTTATTCCTGTCTCTTTTTTACTTTGTTTCTCTTCTTTCCTTCATTGCTTGTAGCATTTTATCTGTCATTCATGGTTTCTTCACTTTCCTTTTATCTGTTGGAAGTGTCTTTATGCATTCTTGTTTTATTATGTCCTTGGATTCAGACCAAAGCTCTTTCAGTTCACGGTCTATTATACATAGTACTTCAAATCCCTTCCTTATATTGTCAATTAATTCTGTGGAAATGTTGTTTAAATCGTATTTTGGTATGATGAGTGGTTTTGTTCTCTTCTTGAGTTTTACTTTTATTTTTGAAATGGGTAGTTCGTGATCTGTGCCATAATCAGAACCTGGTTTTGTCTTGGCCACCAGAATGGATATTCTCTATCTTTTACCTCACCTCTCCTTGCTGCTTCCTGAGGCTCTTTCAAGATGGGGGAGGGATTAAATGGAGTCATTAAATGCAGGGATTAAATGGACTGGATGAGGAAAAACAGATTGAAATTGAATCCAGACAAAACAGAGGTGCTCACAGTAGCGGCCCCAAACCAGGAATTGGGTTGCAACCTCCAGTCCTGGATGGGTTCACTCTCCACAAAGGACTGTGTTCGCAGTCTGGGGGTGCTCCTTGATTCGTCGCTTCAGATGACTAGTCAGGTGAATGCGACTTTCAGGAGCGCCTGTTATCAGCTTCAGCTGATACGCCAGGTGTGCCCCTTTCTGGAAGTAAGGGATCTCGAAACTGTTGTGCATGTGC
Organism: Phrynosoma platyrhinos; assembly: GCA_020142125.1. Taxonomy (NCBI): domain Eukaryota; kingdom Metazoa; phylum Chordata; class Lepidosauria; order Squamata; family Phrynosomatidae; genus Phrynosoma; species Phrynosoma platyrhinos. The sequence goes on from CM034706.1 coordinate 11,837,422, forward strand.
TGGTAACCTCTCCTCTGGATTTCTGTAATGCACTCTACATGGGGCTATCCTTATGCTTGATCTGGAAACTTCAGTTAGTAGAAAATATGGCAGCCAGAGTGGTTTCGGGAACAGCAAGGAGAGACCACGTAACACCTGTATTAAAGTCTCTCCACTGGCTGCCTATTAGTTTCCGGGCCCAGTATAAAGTGTTGGTTATGACCTTTAAAGCCCTAAATGGCTTGGGTCCAACCTATCTTCGGGACCACCTCCTCCCATACAATCCACCCTGTGCTCTCCGGTCCTCTGGGAAGAATTTGCTACAGCCAATAAAAACAAGGCTGTCTGCGACCTCCCAGAGGACCTTCTCGGCATCCGCTTCCAAACTATGGAACAGCCTGCTGGACAAGATCCATCAGATTAAGACTTTGAGCAGTTTTTAAAAAGCTGTTAAGATGGATCTCTTCCAGCAGGCCTTTCCTGACTAGATTTCCCGGCCTCATGAGTCCTCCTACCCTGCCCTCTCCCACTTTGGATGCAGCTGCTGCTTTGTTTTGCTTTCTAGATAATTGTTGTTCTTGATTTGAATTTATTTTATGTTGTTTTAATTATGGTGTTTTAACAGATAATTGATTTAATACTTTTTAAGGGATGAGTGGGTTTGGGGTTGTTGGACTGTATATATTGTATGAAATTTTAATTGCTATTAACCACCCCAATTGTTTGACAGAGGGGCGGGGTATAAATAAATATTAGTAGTAATAGTAGTAGTAGTAGTAGTAGTAGTAGTCTTTTCCCCACCTCTCCTTTCTGCTCTCCTATTTCTGACTGAAATACATGTGGTCAATCTCATAATAGCAGAAAGAGTTTGCATTGCTATAGCACACCAATTATAATGGCATGTTGGACAAGATTGCTTAGTGGCTATCAATTTCTTGCAGAACAAAAAGGGCAACTCTAAAATTTCCATAATTGTTAATAAATGTATGCTTCTTAACAACATTGCTCATTTAGAATTTGCCATACAGGTATCTGTTTACATTGTATTAACATATCTGTATGGAAATTTTAATGTTGTAAGCCACCCCGATTGCTCTGCAGAGGGGCGGGATATAAATAAATAAATATTATTATTATTATATTATTATTATCCCTTTTGAGGAAGTTATTTGTCCATCAAACTAGCTTCTATAGTCTGAACTGTGATGGCACCCCTTGGATGTGTTTATCTACCAGTCATGTGCAATTGTTTAGCCTACTGAGCAGGAATCTGCCTTTTTGAAGGCAAGAGATGCATGAGCAGATGGCACATTTGTCTTTAGCCTTCTATCGGATTAGTGTACCTTGGATTTTTTTTTTCCAAGATAGTGTTTTAATACAAATCGGTCAGTAAAGAGCTTCTTACTATAACACTGATGTTGATTAGAATGTGCTGCCATCTGTTTTCCATGTGCTACATCTTTACAGGAGAAAATCATTCTAAAATCACACCCCACAGATCTCTAGGTCAGTTGAGCTATGAAGCTTATTAAGGAGTACAGGAACAAATTGACAACACACCAACACAGCATTGTCACTGTGGAGCCTATCTTAATTTGGCTGTTTGCTTAGTGCTGTCTTGTATTTCTTTGTAAGTAAATTCATGCTCTTGCATACAGATGTCTACCATCTTCCTCTCAGCCTTACAACATTGTTAAAATACGCAATCAAGGTGCTCAGTAGGGGTAAAAAAAAAAAGGCAGCACTTAGCTGATGGAACAAAAAAATGAGAGTCATGTTCATGAGCAGATCATTATGCCACAACAATGGTGGTTTTACTTTGTAGATGTTAGCTGTAGCAAACACAATATGCGAAGGGGATCTGTGCCTCCAGACTCACTGAGAAATGCACCAAGTACATGAATTGGCTATGGCTGTTTGGGACTAAATACCATAAAAGCACCAGATCCCTTATGATTTTGGGAGCTAAGCAGGGTCAACCCCAGTTAGTACTTGGATGGGAGACCACCAACAAATACCAGGTGCTGTAAGCTATATTTCAGAGGAAGGAACTGGGAAAACCACCTCTGAGTATTCCTTGCCTAAGAAACCCTATGAAATTCATGAGGTCACAATATACACACACACCTGGGGTGTATGCATTGTGGGAGATGTTTGTTTTTTATGTAGCTTTTTTCTCAGTAATTATTTTCTTCATACATGTTTTCTAGCAGACACAAATGTATTTTAGATGGTTAACCAACTAAGAATTGTTGTTGTGTGCCTTCAAGTCATTTCCAACTTATGGAGACCCTAAGGTGAACCTGGCATGGGGTTTTCTTGGCAAGATTTATTCAGAGGAGGTTTGCCATTACCCTTCCCCTGAGGCTGGAGCATGTAACCTTCCCAAGGTCACCCAGGGGATTTCATGGCAGAGCTGAGAATGAAACCCTGGTCTCCAGAGTCATAGTCCAACACTGAAACCACAAGTTACTTCACATCTTATGGAATTTTGTAGAGACAGCATGAAAATCTTTAATAGTTTCTTGCCCACATGGTTTTTCTATACCAGTTCACAGGAACTGGGTACACTGCTTGACTGTCTCCCCATCACAACAAAACATGGCTGTTGTCAAATTGCAATTGTTGACATCAGATTACGCTTCAGAGATACTAAATCTGAGCCTTCATTAAAGACTTCCATAAACATCCAGTGATTCCTTGGGGTACTCTATTATATCATTTCAAAATGTCATGCAATTTGATTTTTCTGTAGGCTTACTGTATATACCAGAAACGGTAATCATTTTATAATGACCTGGTTTACACTCAGATCTTAGGGTACATTGCAACTAACAATGTACTTAGGCATATCCCATCGTCCAAAAATTAGTACAAAACAACTTCTAGGCATGAGCTGTTACAAGTCACTTCTCATGATAGCTGTGTTCATGTGGCAAGTAATTCTGCATGCTGATTTTACTACATGAGTCAGATAAATTTATGGATTGCATTTTCTCCCATAAATATCAATCTCACTTTAAAAAGTCAACTGGTGGCACTTTCAAATTCTTTGTAATACCATCTGTATCTGTATGATTTTTCATACACCATTGAAGCACTAACCTACCGGTACTCAAATTTTCCTACACTTTTTTGGAGGTAGTATTAATCTGCTTTAGAGATACTGTAAAACTCTTTAAATTCCTATCCAAAAATTAGAAACAAGTGTTTTTTTATCAAGATGAAGTTGGCATAGGGTTGAATCCAGTGGTGTCATTCCATGAATTCAAATGCATCCATTCTTCCATGGAACCCTCAAAACCGGCTTCAGAGTGGAGATTGAGCTGGGAGCTTCAAGACTGGTCCCGTGAGAATAGCTGATACGAGGTTGGAAGAAGGGACAACTCTGGGAAAGAGGGGATATGAGAGTGTCGTGATTTGTGTGTGAACAGATGTCAGCCTGCTCAAAGTTTGAATTGCTATGTGTTTTAATCATGATGTGTAAACTGCTTGTAGTTTAGTCGAGACAACATGTCTGCTAGAAATAGCTTTGGTTTCTGAATAATTTTTTCTAGTTTCCTGCCGAAGCTTGAATTTTGCAACTACAGTAATCCTGTACATGACCCTCTGGATGAGAGAACACAATTTAAAACAAAACACAACAAAAACCCAAATGCTATTGCTAGCCCCAACTAGAGTAGACTCACTGAAGTAGTGGGATTTACATAAGTGTTGGATTAACTTTTTGCAATAGATTCCATAAGTCAGCACTTTGGGGCTTGAGTAAATGGATTTAGAGAGCCAGCATGGTGTGATAGTAATAGGGTTGTCTTAGGGTCACCATAAGCCAGAAATGACATGAAGACGCAGCATCAACAACAACAAAATGGATTTGAGCTAAAATATCTAAGTAAAATATTGAACGAATAAATAATGGAAGTGGTGCAGTGAACCCAGTAGCTTAGATGGGTTCCACTCCCCTAATACAGGTAAGAAAGCAGTGTTGCAAGTTTGCAGTATAAGAGTGCTACCTGTTGTATAAAGATAAAGCAACTTTCAGCAGAGATACTCACTTAAAGCAGGTGTAGACAACTACCTCAAGTCCTGCCCTCCCAACACATCCTGACCACTATATTTCTCCATGGCCCATCTCTTGCTTTTTTGTGTGAATGTATTGACCTACTGTACCATTTAGAAGCCATGAAGACATCTTTGCCATATTTTGATGCACCTGAGGCCTGTTTTAGGCCAGAAGATTGCTAAGGTCATTTCCAGTTTAGGACAAAGAACCTTCAGCCTAAAATGGGCAACCCCTTCATGGTAAAAGTGACCCCCCCCCATGGCTTATAGCAGGTCTAGATGGAGGTGGGACTTCGTAGTTGTTAACTGTCCTTGAGTTGGCCTTGAATCATGGCAACTCTGTGGATGAGACATCTCCAAGATTCCACTGTTCTGCTCAAGATCTGCAGACTCATGCCTGTGTCCTCCCTAATTGAGTACAGCCATGTGGTGTCAGGTCTTCCTCTCTTTCTTCTGCACTCCGCCTTTCCCATCATTATTGTCTTTTCTAATGAGTCTTGCCTCCTTATGATGTGGCTAAAGTATGAGAAGCTCAATTTAGTCAGCTTGGCTTGTAGGGGTATTTCCTGTTTGGTCTGTTGAGAAGGTTGAGAGGTAATGTGATAGCCCTGTTTAAATATTTGAAGGGAGGTTATATTGAGGATGGAGCAGGATTGTTTTCTGCTGCTCCGGTGACTAGAATATGGAACAATGGATGCAAGCTACAGGAAAAGATATTCCACCTCAACATTAAGAGGAACTTCCTGACAGTAAGAGCAGTTTGACAGTGGAACACTCTCCCTCGGAGAATGGTGGAGTCTCCTTTGGAGGTCTTTAAACAGAGGCTGGCGTGGGGTTGGACTGGATGGCCCTTGTAGTCTCTTCCAACTCTATGATTCTGTGTTTCAATTCCCGTTTGTTTGTCTTTTTGGCTGTCCAGGGTATTCTCAGCACTCTTCTCCAGCATTACATCTCAAATGAGTTCTTTTAATCCCCTTTTTTCACTGTCCATGTCTCACTTCTGTGCATAATGTCAGCAGTTATTAAAATTTCAAAATTATTTAGGCATACACAAGCCCTCTGGTGGATGCACTGTGGTCCACACACTGAACAGCAATATGTACTGTTGCTGTTTTCTTTATTTTGGAAGATACAGACATATGCAGGCAAAATATACCAATAGGAGGATCTAAATTGATTTTTTTCAAATTCACTGAAATTGAACTTAGTCATTGAAATTGATATTTTAGACAGTCACATGTCCATTTATTCTTCCAATCCTATTTTGCAAATTTGTTCATGATAAAATGAACCCCATTTGTGTTAGATACTCGGTAGTTTTACTTCTCTGTCCATTTTGACAAAGGCTAAATCAAGGCTCCTTAAAACTTAGTAAGTTACAATGTTAATTCAAACAATTGACAAGTGGAGAGCAGAAGAGATGGAATGAAACACCATGGGACAAGTGACCTCCATAGTTGTTGCAGAGTGTGTGGTGTTTCAATTGGTTTAGGGTTGCTTTTAAAATGTGATAAATGGATTTGAACAGCCCCTGTGGTGAACGGTGAGGTCAGTAGTTTTAGGGGGATTAAAGCCAAAGTCATCCCTACTGCCCCACTCAAATCTTTCATGAAATTAGGTGACATTGACAAATTGAGAGCTTTTGCCCGGAGGGGGGGAGTCTTTTTACTTGTGTCCAAAATAATCTAGTTTGTTCTTGTTGCCAAATAAAAAGGCTCTTCTCAATCCAATTTATCTGTGACACATTAAGATGCTGTACCTAGCATGACTATGATGCTATTTGTAAGGGCACTTCTAGACAGTAACCCCCTATATGGCCTCCTTCCTTTTCTGCCCCCATGGTTGATGTCTAAGCTGCATGGTGTAGGCCCTTGTGGTCAAACCTGTCTTAAATCCTTCTTAAGAATGACGTCCTTCTGAACTGGTTTGTGTGAGTTTTTTGAATGGGGCATCATGGGAGTTGTGGGCTTAGGCAGAGCAACAGCTTGGCTATATAACCCAGCTTACCACCAAGTCCAAGTAAAATCTGATCCTTATTTTCTCCCTGGGCTCCTTGAGATTACTATCAAGCTGCACTGTCTAAAAATGGTGCTGGATGTGGAAGATACTGCCTATTTATTACATAATGCTGTGAGTACTTCACCAAGGGAAGGGAGGGCAAGAATCAAAATGTCTAGTTGTATGTTACTTCTGGTTTAGCTTTGAAGATACAATAATTTATGGATTAATTCTATATTTGAAATATTCATATGATAAGTGATAGGATTTGTTTTGAGAGTACTGGATACTGGGTGCAGAAGGATGTACTCTTAACCTCTGGAGGTTTATGAGTAACAGGAAATAGATGTGTGGTAGACCCATTGGTGCCATAGGATTTTCTTTATGTGAATTGTCTTGGGTGCTATGTTTTGGTGGGCTTGACTCAAAGCGAACATAATTTGGAGAGAGATCAGACCTACTGACAGCAATACTTACACTAATAGCAGTCACAGGAAGAAATAGATTAATAAAAAATAGCAGTAACTTGGCCAAGAATAAGTCTTCTTATATGAGCAGCTTTTTTCTTTTCATAGTGTTTGATGCAGTATTATCTCCAAAAGGCAGCAATCAGCAGTAGAGACAACATCTTTGTAAATTAGTGACTTTCAGAAAATAAGAGTCAGTGTGATTGAGCATTGGACTACAGCTTTGGAGACCAGGGTTTAAATCCCATACAGCCATGGAAACCCACTGCCTTGAGCAGTGTCATACACTCTCAGCCTCAGAGGAAGGCAAAGACAACCCCACTCTGAACAAATCGTGCCACGAAAATGCTACAATAGGGTGCCTTAGGGTCACCATAAGTCAGAAACAACTTGAAGACACACAACAACAAACTTTAGTGTAATATTATTGATTCTACAACTAGAATCCACAACTAAAATTTGAGTTTCCATTTTAAGAGGAAATTAGCACCTTTACATTTCCGAAATCAATGTGAAACAAATGTTATCTTTCTGTACTTTCATTTCTTCAGCTTTTGCTCTGCAGTTCTTTGTAAGAAAGATGAATGCAAAATATGTGTATTAAGATAGATGTCCAAAAAATATAGTTGTGAAAAATATGCACAGAAGCATTATATGAGGAAAATATTTACAAAAATATGTTTATTATACAAAAACAAATACATATAGGGATGTTATCGAAAGTTGTGTACAGACTTTTTTTAAAAAAATGTTGTGAACTTTTGTAAAAATAGGAGAGAACAAATGTAAAAGAATGAGAAACGGAGAAAAACCAAAATTGATCAGTTTTTCTATCCCTACACAGACCCACTTAGTTTCTCCAAGGTTACTGTATCAGGTGCCTTCAAATTATACCTGAGGCCTGAATTAGAACATGCAAAATTACAATTGCTAAATATTTTCAGTGCAATGGCACCTTATCTATAGGTCATGCTTTCTTCTTTTGGGTTGTGTCTTAGATGCAAGTTGGATGGTAGAATCAAATTGTTTTCTAATATGGGGTAACAGTGTAGATTACTACATGATATATGTGCAGTAAATTGTAAGAAATTATAAACTGAATGTTTTCCTCCTCCCTTAGAAGAATTACACATTACTGTACTTGCCGCTAAAAATTATAAGCCAGTGGGTGAGAATTTGAGGCTTTATTGGTGAATGTAAAGTTCCTGTAATAGATTCCAGTGCAGTTATTGAAAAACTTTAGTGTTAATCTTATGATTAAGGAATTCTGAGGAGCTTTATTTCAATGTAAAAACCTTTTTCTTGGCTGCTGGGTGGAATGCTCAAATAACAGATTCCCTTCTTTCCTGCAGGAACAAGATGTTGAGACAGTACATGGCTCTGTTCATGTAACCATGTGTGGAACCCCACGAGGAAATAGGCCTGCCATCCTGACATACCATGATATTGGACTGAACCGTAAGTATGATAATTAGGTGGCTCAGCTGGGATGTCTTTCCGTCATTGTTATTAACTTCTGTGTAATGAGCAGCTTATTCTCTTCACCTCATGCATTCTGCTTAGTACAAATAAAATATGTTAATAATGCAAGTGATCCACCCAGTAGTTCAAGATGGGCAGAATTTTTTTAGCTGCTGATGATAATATAGCGAAGAATCCAAAACTGCTTTCAAATGAAGGTTTGTGTTCAAATACAGTAGCATATCTTCAAAAATGAGCGTAGAAAAAAATTGATCTTGTAACTCATCCTGTTTCATTTTCACTCCTAAATAGAGTGAAATATTCCAGATACTGTTGTACTATGACTATGACTGCCATTGTGTTTTGCGTATTCATAATACATGTTGACATGAATATTAATTTTGTTCCCCTAACCTCTGTTCATCTTCTGTTAAGACAAAACTTGCTTCAACCCCCTCTTCAATTATGAGGATATGCAGGAAATCACACAACATTTTGCAGTCTGTCACGTGGATGCCCCTGGGCAGCAAGATGGAGCAGCCTCTTTTCCACCAGGGTAAGTTTTTCTCTGCAGTTTGTATTTATTTTAAAAATATTTATAGCATCTTCTATTCCTCATTTGTATACAAAGTATACAAGATTTTGTGCAACCTTAATATTGCAGACCAATTGATAAATCATGCACTGAGATGACTATTTGGTGGATAATTACTTTATTGAATATTGTTAAACATGAAATAATATGATATAACATGACAATATACTGAACAACAAGAAATAGTTCTATGTTTGAAGTGATGGGACAAGGGAAGGACATAAAGAAAAGAGCACATGCATCTTTACACTTTCTGTACCTTGATGACATCCCTTCTTGTGAAGTGAACTGTATGATAAACCAGAGGTTTAGACAGGCACAGTGTGTTCTGTAACATAGCTAAAGAGGTTCCAAAATATTTCAGCTTTCACATGTCACCAAGGGGCATTATGTTTCTTTCGTAAGTGAAGAATATGCTCCTTTGTGTCATGTGGCATCTGAAATATTTTTGAACTTTTAAATGATAGTTTATCATAGAGAAAAATGGGGTGAATCAGCAATAAATCATTTAATGGACTAAAAGGAGACAGAAAATAGGCTAATCTACATGAAAAGAAAAAGACACATTTATATGAGGACATATAAAGAGAATTGGTATAGGAAAATAGATATGGTAAATCTGTTAAATTACAGATAAAAACTTACAACCTGATATGAAGAATAGTGTTGAAGAGGTAGAATATCAATGAAGGATGTAAATTTAAAAAATGAAACAAGGAATAAAATAAAGTGGATAAACTCAGCCCTCTGTGGAATAAGGAAAAGGCAGTGAAATTTGAATGTTTGGACAGATAAGAACAAAACGGTTTAACTCGATGATAAATGGAACAATGAGTACATATATGTGTTGGGGCACTTTTGTTTTTTCTGTTTAAAAATAATAGGAAATATTTTAAACCTTTTGAGTTGTGTTATTGAATGCTTTCTGTGTGAGTGTATGTCTCTTAGAAATATGTTCACTTCATGGTAGCTTCACAAACCGCGGTGAATCATACTTCCCTGCCTACAAAATGCACCCGTCTGAAAATAAGACTTTTTGTGTGCATGCTATCTTCTGGGAGCATAGCCTTTTGTTCACAGTGTCCTATTGTATGTATTCTTGCCTTCTGCAATACTTGGACAGAAATCTTTCCAAATAGATTTGTACGACAGCCTTGTAATGTGAGATGTCATTTATATCCAGCCTCTAAATTGTTCCAGTATTTGAGAATAATTCACCTGTTAAACAAATTGGGCTAGCTTTTCTTTTAATATA
>CM034706.1:11867187-11881995 GCA_020142125.1 Phrynosoma platyrhinos
CGGGGCTGCGACCCTTTGAGCCCTGATTCGCCGCTCCCAGGGGCAGCCCAGAAAAGCTGCCCCGTCTACATCAGCCCTATATCTTATTTTTGGGGTATGGCTTATATTGTGCAAATACTTAGAAATCCTGCTACAGCTTATTTTATGGGTATGTCTTATTTTCAGGGAAACATGGTAATATGGAGACCATGAATTTGTGCTGAAGTTTTTCACATAAGACTGTTTAAGAATGGTGCAACTGAAGACTCTCAGAATAGGAGCATGTGAAAAATTCAGTAGTGTGTGCAGTGTTTCTATCTCCTCTCTCTTACCTTAAGGTTTTCAGTATTAAAAGTTTCAAGAAATGAATGGAAAGGGGACTTGCAGTTTTGGCACTAGACCCAAGGATGTATGTGTTTGTTTTTGGGCTACCAGGGGGAAAGTTGTATGTATTTCAAGTGTACATATTGATCATTGAAAGCAGGAGTAGATAAAATGTTGTCCTTTAGATACTGAAGTACATGTCACAGCATTCCCCTTGGATATGATGACTGACACTTCTCAGAGCCAGGAGGAAAGCTTTGAGTGAGTTCTTTTTCTAAGAAATAAAAAAGCCAAAGGATAAGAATAAATGTACAGCCTTCACAATGAAAAGAAATAAGTGTTCAGGTGACCTAGAGATCTGTATTGAGTCTGGTGTTACTATTTAACTTACAGGGGTTGCAGACTATCAGAAATAGTGCAAATTCAGTCCACTTTTAGGGTTAGGGTTAGGGCTAGGGAATCATGGGAATTGGTTTTTTTCTGAGACATTGAGCCTTCTCTGTCAGAGAGCTCTAGTGCCACAATAAACTACAGTTCCCATGATTCCCTAACCCTAACCCTAAAAGTGGACTGAATTTGCACTTTTTCTGGCAGTCTGCAACCCCCCTTAATCATGAATGACCTGAAGTCAAGAGAGCCACAAATTATTCTGCATGGTGAAATGTGGAGCAAGCTGTGAGCTCTATTCATTCTTCATCTCCTCTACCCTATCAGCATTATTCACCTTAATTTGATATAAGTCCTAAGATGTTCAACCACCTGGCTACATCAAGTGAAATGAGAGTACAGCTTTCCAGTGGCACCAAGAAAGAAATTGGATGTGCTTAACCCTGCTTGGGCTCTTCAACTTGAGGCAATGTGTATAATGTTTGACCTTGTGGTAGGTTGTCTCTTACCACCTTGATGGTAATCTATAGTTTAATAAGTGGCCAGAAATGCTATACATGGAAGTGCTTAACTTGCAACTTGCAATCATCAGCCATTTTCACTCAAATTAGGAGTGGATGAAGTATGACCCTCTGGATCTTGTCAACTTTATTCTAACAGCATTCCTCACTGTTGGCTATGTTAGCTTGAGCTGCTGGGAGCTGTAAGTCTACTGTCTGGAGGACCACATCTTCTTCACCATTGCTATGGGAATACCTTTTGGGGCATTTTGAGGAAAGGCACTCAAGATGCCATACAGCTACGCATCGGCCTTTGCATTGGAGGCACCCAAGCTAAAGAAAAAAAAATCAAGTAGGGTGTTTGACCTTACTGGATGTTATGGGAAGAACCTGTGAGGGTCATGGCACCTGTGCCGATGTTGGGGACACTTCTTTATCCTAACTAACAAAAAGTCTCCAGGGTTTGAGACAGGTTCTGTCAATACAACAGGATTAAATTTAGGACCTGCAAAGTAAAAACTACAGTTCCTGTTATCCTCCACCATGGGAGATTGCAGTAAGAAATGGAATCCAGTTTATCTGTAGTACTGGAGGTGCCTCTGGATAAGCATAGCACATAACATAACTTCTCAAGTTACCTGTGGAATAGGAATAAAATTCTTTGCAAAATTAGTTCTTGAAGGAAGCAATGAATAATTTTGGCAATTTTCTTCCTGTTATGAGAAAGTTTTTTGAAAACTAGCTTTCAAATATTATTCACACTTCAGGGCTTATTCTGAGAAAATGTGTTTTTATTGTTTTGTCTTTGCACAGAAAACAGAAAATGCAATATTCTGTGGAGAAAACACTGCTGTTATTCTGCACAAAATTCAGTGCTGTGCTGGGAGGCAAGAAATAATTTTTTTCTGTGCAGTAATCAACATTTTCTGCACAGGACCCCCACAAATACAAATTCTGCACAGAATAAGTCATGAATTGGGGAAATTCTCATTTGTCTAGTGTTATTCTCATCAGGCTTTCTGGATGCTGGAGAAATGAGTTTTGTTTTATTTTCACCTTTTTGAAATTTTTCTATGTCCTTTCCATCACTACTGTAGGGAAGAGATTTCATGAAAATTGATTTTTAACTTTTTCTGTGATGGAGGGTTACTCAGTCCTTCAATATATTTCGAAGAAGGTTGTGTCTTAGTAACAGAGAACTGAGCCTGTCCTGATCGCTGCCAATGGTAGAGACAAAAACAGGAACATGCTAGTATTTTGAGTCACTACTAAAATGTGACCTTTGTTTTGAAAACAAGCACAGTGCTATTTCTGAGCCTTGTACCAGAAATGGATAATTGTCCTGCACAGGAGGAACATTGGTCTGGCTGGTAGTGTAAGCTGCTTAACTTGAAGACAGGAAGGAGGCAATGAAATCCTCCTTGAGATCCCAGTGCACATCTGCTGCTGTAAAAAGAACTTGGCTGATCTTTGCAATAAATGGATAATGTCAGGCCATTGGTGGAAGACTCATATTTGGTGGCAATTACATCACATTGCTGTTAATGCAAAAGAGGCTGCTTTTCTTCATATAACAGGTGAGTCACATGGAGCAGGGAAGGGGAGTGAGAAAGATCTCGGGAATAGAGAAGCAAAATTTGTTAATCTGTGAGAGTTTCTTTTCTAAATGTATGTATGACTGTACATACCATTTCATTAAATGTAGTATGAGTTGAGTTTCCCTCCTCCGAAATCTGAAATACTCCAAAATCCAAAATTGTCCACATGGATAGCAAAACCTTTGCTTTCTGATGGTTCAATGTACACAAACAAATGCACAAATCTTCATGCACAAAATTATTTTAAAAATAGTGTATAAAATTACTTTCAGCCTAGGTGTATAAGATGTATACAAAACATAAGTGAATTTTGTGTTTAAACTTGGGTTCTGTCTCCAAGATACCTCATCATGGATGTGTTTATCTAAAAAAATCTGAAATCCAAAACACTTCTGGTCCCAAGCATTTTGGACAAGTGGTTGTGGTTGTCATGACTCTTCAAGTTGTTTCTGACTTATGGAGATTGTAAGGCAAACCTATCACAGAGTTTTCTGGGGCTGGGAGTGTGTAACTCATCTAAGGTCACACTGTAGGTTCCCATGGCAAAGTGGGGAATCAAACCCTGGTCTCCAGAGTTGTCATCCAACATTCAAACCACGACACCATGCTGGCTCTCCAGATAAGGGATAATCTGCATTATGTTTAACAAGATTGGAAGGGTATATGGATGTGCCTTGTAAAGTTTGGAAAAATTAGTCTTTTTGCACTCCCCAAAAAGAAGCTCAAATCTTTTCTCCATGGTGGCCTCCCAGTGACCCTCTGCTAGGTTATTTACTGACAGGCATAAGCTTATGTTGCTGTAAATAGCAGCTCATTAACTGGCCTAGTAAACAGCAGTTTTAATCAGGTCAATAGTCTGGCAGAAAAGGGCTAACCCCACACACCATAACCACATATTGCAATCCTAATCCTCATTGGGATATTGGTGTAGTTGAAGAAATATTAAGTGCAGTGGTACATGTAATACTGACTGGAACTTAGCCCAGAGGTGAAGGTGACAGAAGATTAATTGCTACTGAACACTCCCCAATTCTTTTGCCATTTTTTTCCTTTAAAATCATCCCTTCTGTTTCCTGTCTTCAAGAGGTGAGTAAATTTCTTAAGAAGACACAATTGTACCACCCACTGGTATAGGGAATGAAGTATACTGTCAGGAATCCTGAACAACCACAATCCATATTGCAAAACATGTTGGGGTGTGTGTGTCCCACTTGTCTGCCAAACCTCAGAAGTAACAAGACATATATATCCACACCAGCTAACTAAAGAACTTTGATATCATTTTAATTGCCATGGCTTCATCCTATGGAATCTTGAGATTCATAGTTTCATGAAGTACTTAGAATTTTCTGCTACAAAGCTTGATTATTGTAGTTTAGGGGAGTGAACTAGAGAATACAAGATACAAACTGCCAGATGGAGGATTCCAGAGAATGAAACTGTGGCAATTAAAACAGCATCAAACTACTGTAATTATGCAGGATAGATATACTCAAGACTACTAAAAGAACTGGCTGGGGTTTTTTTCCCCTTCTCCATAGATGCAATCAGCCCAAATGGTTAACCCTGTCTCCAGCCACACTTTTAAAGAAAGGTGTTTCCCTCTGAACAATGTCAGTCTTCCATACCATTTTTCTTTCCAGTTCTGCTTGTACCATCTCACCTTGGGTATATTGTTTGGAGGGAAGAATTCTGAAACAAGCCTTTGTCTTTGGGATGTTCATTGAACATTACGTAAGTCAATGTCATGTGCCCATTCACAATAGTAACTTTCAGGGCTTGATGAATAGGGACTGTGCTGTGCCTAGCCAGTGTTCTGTTACAATGCCTGCACATTGTCATAGCCATGATATCCCTTCTGCCAGCAGACATCTGTTATGCATATCAGGCAATTCCATACCATGAGCTGAAAAGTTACACACCATGTTCTAGCCATCACACCTAAAGCAGTGTAGAACCTCCGAGTAGTTCAGGACTGGCACTCTGCCATCATTGTTGGAGTGTACATTTGGAGTCCCCTACCCCTCATTCTTGCAATGACAGCTGAGCTTGTGAACTGATACCCATATGGAGAAGGGTGAAGATGAGTTGCTGTGGAGTAGGAAGTGTAATTCTAAGTACCCCAGGCCCTTTCATTCAAGGGTGGGGAATGTCTTTGAGCCCAAGAGATAAATTACGTTTCAGAAGTATACAGGGTGATAATCCCAAAACAAAATGCTTTAACTGAAGGATGTATGTCTAGAATCCTCCAACAAGTGACTGGTGAAGTATGAATTGACTGCACCAGTCTTGTGTTTAAGCATTTCCTGAAAGCCAGTGTAGGTTTGAATGATGGAATTGTTAACATATCCTAACCTCTCTCGTTGAATATGGGGTTTCATATTTTCATATTTGATATCTAGTGTCAGGCATGTTTTTAAGAGGTCGCAATGACCTTTGGAACAATAGGAAGTTACATGTGTGAGAAGGCACACTGGCCCAATGACATGTGGGAGACCTAGATGTTACTGAAATAAAAGTTCACAGTCTGCCCACAGACTACAGAGAGTACACAGGGGGTCTCTCTCTTTCACTGTGTCACCTTTAGACACTGTCTAAGCCCCACTTTATTTTCCATGCGACTATCTTCTGGACTGCTGATTAAGACTCTAATTCCTGTCTTCTCACTATCCAATCTTCCACCCTTTCCTTGCTGCTAGCCTTGTATGGTTCTTAAGGTTGCACAGGTTTTGTGAGCTTGCATGCATCTCTCTTACATATTAAAGCTGGAATCTTTCTGCAGTGAGTACTGGTACACATAGGTGGAAAGATCCCTGAAGTTACCCTCCTCTTGCAGGCCTCCTTTTTAGCTAGTAATTTCTCCCAAATACCAAGGAGACACTGACTGTTGGTGGGAACCCCAAGTCCCCACTACCTTTTAGGGTAACGGGGCTAGTCTTTTGGTTGACCAAGGTTCAAATCCTTGTTCAGCCATAACAATGCATTGGGTGACCTTGAGCAAGTTGGAGTTGACTTGAAAGCACTTAACATGAAGAACTGGTAGCCACAGCCTGTAGAGAATTCTGAGTAGGCAAGTAAGTGAACTAATAGATATGGGATGGAGTACTCTATTCCTTCTATGTCCAGTACAGAATCCAAGTGGAATGCCAGAGGAGAGAAGTCATCTTCTCTACACCCATCACAGGAATACAGTAGAGCCATTGCAGGTGAGATAGAGATAGGCAGAATTACAGGCTGCAGATTTTGGAAAGCCTATTTTCAAGGTTGGGTTACACTAGAAATGGGCTGCAGACACATTCTTGGAAATACAAGGGGCTGATAGTCCTTCAGTATATACTCAAGGATCATTTTGTTATGTTTTGCATGTATTGTAGGCCTGAATCCTGCCAGTAAAAATAGATTGGCATCTTGTGCATGTAGTTTTATGTCACTTGGAGTGGAAATGGATTCTACAGTAGGGGTGTAGATCTAACTATTGACAAATGCAAGATTAGTCTCTCCAGAATGTGCTATACGTGGGAATCCATCGCTATCAATAGGTTTACAGAGGAAATGTTCTATGTGGGTCAGAACAACACTAATTTGGTGGTGGCTTCCATGTCAGTGGGGGCAACAAGACCATTCCAAAATTTAAAGTTCAAAGAGACTAGCCAGATACTGGATCCCATTACCAAATTGGTTTCTTTATTTGGACAGAACTTTAAAATTTGTACTGAAACCTGGAGCAGGTTCCACTGACTGACCTGTAAGCCACCAACTGCTCCAAGGCTAATCTGTTTTTACATATAAGTGTGTATTTTTGTGAAAGAGAAAACATTTGAGAACTGTAGAAAATCCTGCTTTTGAAAAGAAATCTAAAAGTAGTGGGGTGAACTGAAAGCAGCTTATATCATGTTGATCCTCCCCACATTCAGCTTTTCAAAGTTAAATCAACAAACTCAAATAGCTAATGTGAAGTCGAAGGCTTTAATGGCCAGCATCCATACTTTTTTGGGCTATGTGGCCATGTTCTAGAAGAGTTTATTCCTGATGTTTCACCAGCATCTGTGGCTGGCATCTCTGCAGAAGATGCAGAGCCACAGATGCTGGCAAAATATCAGGAATGAACTCTTCTAGAACACGGCCGCATAGCCCACAAAATCCACACAAAAAAATTAGCTAAATAGCTACTTTCTCATTGGAGGGAATGAATGAAAAGATTATCTCTCTCTCTTTTTTTTCAACCTCTGTAAAATCAGAGTAATAATATGTAGGATGTGGGAGGTTAGTTATTTCTCCCACCCCTTTCCATGCTTTTCAGCATTCAGCCAACTCAATTTGCAATTTCTGAATAATCGTGATAATGAGCCAAGTCAGCAAAGATGTCGTTGGGATTTTTGCAGCTGAGGTTGCAAAAGCAGGCATTGATCCACATAATTTTCTTGGTGAATCTAGTCCCATCTGGACACTGAAAGTTCACTTCAATGGTCTTGGATTTGTACGGCGTGCAGCAGCGATTGTCTGTGCAGACGCCACAGTACTTGGGCCTGTAGATGGTCTCACTGGTGCAACCAGAGAGTGTATAGTTCATTGGCCCATCCCTCCTGTACACTGCTAAGCACTTCTTCCCAGGCTACAAAAGAGAATACAAAAAAAAAACAAAAACAAAAAACAAAACAGCAATTACTCTATCTCACTGATTAATATCATTCTTATTTTTAGGAAAGTAAAAGGAGCACAACCTGGTCCTGATGAACATGAAAGATGGGCATGGATCCAGAAACAGAAGCCATTAGCAGCCACTGAGCATAGGCATAACATGAATGCAAACTATTATGTAATATACTGAAGTTAAAATAAATAATGTCTCTTCCTTGTGATCTATTTGCCTCACAGAGTTATATATTGAAGGTTCCAGAGCTGAGTAGCTATTGGTGGGAACCTTCCCTCCCTTGAGTACTCAGCTATTGTTGTGGTTGTGTGCCTTCAAGTCATTTATGACTTATGGCAACCTTAAGATGAACTTATCACAGAGTTTTCTTGGCAAGATTTGTGGGGGGGGGGTGCCTTTGCCTTCCTTTGAGGCTGAGAGTGTGTGACTTGCCCAAGGTCACCCCCACTCTGATCAGGAATTTGAACCCTGGTCTCCAGAATCTTAGTCTAATGCTCAAAACATTATGTCACATTGGACCTCACATATAACTATACTTGCCACCAAAAGCCACTCTCTTTTCATTTCCTTTTCATGAAGGGATCATATCTCAGATAAGACCCCCAGATAAATAGGTATTCTTGCTATAAGAGAGGCATGATTCTATATTAAAGGGCTAACATGAAAATACCCTCTTTTTTGTGTAGAAACAATCACTTTTGTTTATGTCCAATTCAGGGCCAGCACTCCTATAAGGTAGAGCGAGACCTTGTCTGCACAGGCCAAAAGTCCTGTTGTCTCCCAACATCCCAATTCCAGCACAGTCCAGACAATGCAGATCCCAAAACCTGATTCTGGTGCAAGCAGTTCGGATGATGTCTGGCATGATCAACTCCCAAACCAAGGTATAATAGTCTTAAACACATTTTGAAAAGTTACCTGCTGTTGCTCCAGATCTTTTAGGAAGATCTAGAGCTCTCTATTCCCATGCTGTGATGTCGGTTTGCATGCCATCTCACTGAACCACCCGGTGCACCAGGTGTCAGTTGCTTATTCTGAACTGAGAACGACATGCCCAGCTATGTACTTGTTGCTGGATGCCTTGTTCTGATCTCAGAAGTCATAGAATCATAGAGTTGGAAGAGATCACAAGGGCCATCCAGTCCAACCCCCTGCCATGCAGGAACTCAAAATCAAAGCATCCCCGACAGATGGCCATCCAGTCTCTGTTTAAAGACCTCCAAAGAAGGAGACTCCACCACTCTCAGAGGGAGTGTGTTCCACTCTTGAACAGCCCTCACTGTCAGGAAGTTTGGGGGAAAGTGAGGTTTGGTGGGAACAGAGTGAGGCAATGTTACAAAATAAAGGCAGGATCAATGTTTGAAAACTATCCTACCTTCGAGATTGCCTCCTTCCATATAATCCGCCCTGTGCACTTTGATCCTCTGGGATGAATTTGCTACTGGTGAAAAAAATCTAGATTGTTGACCACTTCCCAGTGGGCCATCTTGATGACCGCTCCCAGACTATGGAACAGCCTGCCAGATGAGATCCATCATATCTTGACCTTAGACAGTTTTAAAAGGGCTGCCAAGATGGATCTCTTCCGAAAGGCCTTTCCTGACTAGTCCTCCCACTCATAAGAGCCTACCCATCTGCACCTCCTTCCCCTCCCCCACAATCTAGCCGCTATTACAGCTGCTATCATTATGGTTGTTGTTATTGTATTCTGTCAGCACTTTGCCTTAATTTTAAATATTGTTTTTAATTGATGATTGTTTAATGCCTTTTTAAGGGGTGGGGGGGTGGGGTTTCGGGATTGATTTTATTGTGTTGTATTTTTATGTTGGAAGCCGCCCCGATTGCTATGCAGAGGGCTGGGGTATAAATAAATTTATTATTATTATTATTATTATTATTATTATTATTATTATTATTACCGTATTATTATCATGTTGAGCAACCTGTGGTGGTAGCAGACACACCAGGCAGGTCTGTGGAACACCTGATCAAACAAGCATTGTGGCACAAGACCAGGGGCAGGTCTGTGCAGCTACAGGGCTAAGATACTCTGGGATGCCCCTGGCATATCCTAGCCAGTGCAAACAAGACCTGAGGCAACCTATTTCAGGTAACATGTATAGGGGCCTCCCCAGACATTTCTGTTGATACATCTAGGTATCAACTAGGTGGACCACACATCCCATATTGCACCACCAAAACTTGCCTACATTCAAAACCTATGAGGAACAACACTGATCCATCACAGAGTTGGACTCAGTTCATGAAAAGTTGTTGTTGTTTGCCTTCATGTCATTTCTGACTCATGGCAACCATAAGGAGAACCTATCATAGAGTTTTCTTGGCATGTATCTTTAAACCATGTTTGCCATTGCCTTCCCCTGAGGCTGAAAGAGTATGACTTGTCCAAAGTCACCGAGTGGGTTTTTATGCTCAAGCGGGGATTTGAACCCTGGCCTCCAGAGTTGTAGCCTAATGCTCAAATTACTACTCCACGCTGGCCCTTCATGAAAAATTCAACACTGATATTAGAATGACTAAAATAATGACTTTTAAATATAAAGAGTTATGAAAAATTAAGTTACCCATAATTCTTTATAATTTTAATAACAATGTTAAATGTCATTATTTTAGTCATTCTAATAGCAGTGTTAATAGTTTCAGTAAGTATTAACAGTTCATATTTTAAAGAAATTATTGCTTTGGAGGTAATTTGTGAGAGGCTAGCCATTTTTAATCATTTTAATTGGGATTTTTTAAAAGGGAAAGTGACATGCTACTAACACATTATTAATGTAATGTTCACTAAATGATTAATGCTAAGAAATCAATTTACAGATTAAGAGTAATACATTAATTGATGCATTAATTTGTTAACATTAATCATTTAGTGAAGATTATAAAATTAATTTGCAATTTTGATTAATGTGAACAAAGTTACAGTATTAATTAAGGTGATATTGATAATTCCTAGATTTATAATTTAACTAATTAATTTCTGAATTAGTGAATTTAATCCATACACTTCCAGCTCAGTTCTATCACCAATGTAAAAGAATAATTCAGCTATAATTTAAAATTTGTTTTTATACAAGGGCTGCATCCGAACTGCAGAAACAAACCAGTTTGACACCACTTTAACTTCCATGACTCAATGTTATGGAATTCTGGGGAGTGAAGCTTTGGTACCACAACAAATTACAATCCCCAGAACTCCATAACATTGAGCCATGACAGTTAAAGTAATGTCAAACCAGATTATTTCTTGCAGTGCAGATGCACCCATGGAGTTGGAAATGGAGCCCCATATTGCCCAGTGGTGACTAGTGGCCACCATGTCAGTGGGGCAATGAATCTGTTCTAGATTTTAGAATGAACTTTAAAGGAGAAATAAATCTGTTCTGGGTTTTAGTCTAAATTTGAAAGGAGGCATGTGAGGTGCTCAGCCTATTTTGAGAATTGGATTAAATAGCTTGGGCTATTGATTTGTTGCCCACTCTCATGGAATCCACCAGCTACCATGATCCCAAATGGGATTGTGTCCTTTGAATCAGCCACAAAATGTCTTGAAGTGGCCCTGATTCCATACCTTAATGTGTTTGATTATGTCCTCCTCACATGGCCTCAGGTTACAGAGTCGACTCTCTTTCGTCATGCGGCACTGGTCATTATCATTAGAGATCCTTGTGGAGATGCCCAGCCCACAAGTCTTTGAACAAGGACTCCAGGAAGAGGTGTGAAGGATGCAGTTTTTCTGCCATGACTCAATTTCTCCTTCATAAACTGCAAGACAAAGAAATCATAGTAAGTTTCCCCATCATCCTCAAGGATGGACTTATACATTTGCTGGCAGGATCCATTCTGGAGGAAGGAGGTACAGGTTGTGTCTCCCTTATCTGAAATGCTTGGGACCAGAAGTGCTTTGAATCTGGATTTTATTTATTTATTTATTTATTTATTTATTATTTTGGATTTTGGAATATATGAAATATCTTGGAGATGGAACCCGAGTCTAAACACAAAATTCATTCATGTTTCATAGCCTGCACATAATTTTATATAATGTTTTTTAGTAATTTTGTGCATGAAACAAAACCATCAGGAAGCAAAGGAGTTGCTGTCTCAGCAACCTATAAAAAAAGTTTTGGTTTTTCTAATATATTGGATTTGGGAATTCTGGATAAGGGAAACTCAACATGTATTCTATTTCTTCTTCCCTTTACTTTGTGGGAAGTGAAGAAAAAAAATAGTTCTGTTCTAATTTTTAAAAAATGGGACTATGATGCTGCATCAGGAGACATGCATGTGTCATATAGCTGCATCTACACTGTAGAAATAATGCAGTTTGATACCACTTCAATTGCCATAGCTCCATCCTACAGAATCCTGTGATTTGTAGTCTTTGAAGCATCAGCATGCTTTGGCAAAGAAGGCTAAAGACCTTGTAAAACTAAAAATCCCAGGATTCCATAGAACAGAACTACAGCACTTAAAGTGGTGTCAAACCACATTATTTTGACAGTGTAGATGCACCCTCAGTCTCTGTAGCTCCTGCTACCAATGCTACCCCACAAACCTAGCTTGCAAACAGTGCAGTCTCCCTGCAACATGGCCATTTCTGTGTTGTTGGAGAGTGTCTGGGGATTTATCCAGGTATTTTCCTGTATTTCTCCAGGGGTCCTTGAGAACTCCTTGCAGATGATACCCTTGTATCACATCAAGCTACAGGAATAGTGCTGGTGGTATCCCTGCTCCTCCTCCCACTTGGGCATTTTGGCCATTACACACTGAACCGATTTCCAATCTCCACAATGACCAAAAAAAGTGAGTTGCCAGCTCATCATATGCCATTGTAATTCACCAACAGGATGCAATCCATCGCATTTGTAATCAGTATCCCTAGAGCATACTGACACCTTCCTTTTGTTTCTTAGGAGCCCTGTTTCCCCTCCAGTCCTGTTGGCACCCAACCATCTGAGTTTGCTATTAGAAGGAAAGATTGTGGCATCTTGAACTAACAGTTTTTTTTATGGAGTATCCGGGTATAGAGAGGCAGCATGGCACAATGGTTTGAATGTTGGATTATGACTATGGAGACCAGAGTTCAATTCCCACCTTTGCCATGAAATCCACTGGGTGACCTTTGGTAAGTCACTTGCCCTTAGCCTCAGGGAAAGGCAATGATAAACCTTCTCTGAACAAATCTTGCCAAGAAAACCCCATGATAGGTTCATCTTAGGGTCTCCATAAATTGGAAACAATTGGAAGGCACACAACAAGAACAACAACAATACCCAAGTATATATTACAGCTGCATAGAATGACAGAACTGGGCTGTTGATGTTGTAGCGAGAGAATTTTCAATGCTTTCTGAAGAGCCCTGGTGGCGCAGTGGTTAAATGCCTGTACTGCAGCCACTCACTCATAAACCACAAGTTTGCGAGTTCAGTACTAGCCAGGGCTGAGGCTCGACTCAGGCCTGCATCCTTCCGAGGTCGCTAAAATGAGTACCCAACTGTTGGGGGGCAATGAGCTTACAGTTGTAAACCACTTAGACAATGCATAGCACGGTATGAAGTGGTATATAAATGAAGCTGCTATTGCTATTCTGCTACATTTGTATTTGCTTTCTGCTACACTTGTCTTGCAGCAGGGAAAGCATGTTGGAAGGAAAGATGCTGAGCAGAAGGATGGCCAGCTAGGAAGGAAATGTAAGGGTGTTTTTCCCATCTGCCACCCACTGCTCTTCACTTGTGTCTCCAATGACTGGTTTGTTGTTGTTGTTGTTGTTGTTAAAGAAAATAGGAAGTTACTTGGAACCCCATGCAGTTTGGCCTGATGTCTTCCTTCTCTTATCCTTCAGATGGTTGTCCAGTGGCCGTTGGTGGTTTTCACTTCAGTGAGGTGGCAATGTGTTCTGTGCTTTGGTCCAAATTTTAAACAATCTATCCAATGTGCTGTCAATAGGACCACCAAATTAGATAGCAGCTTCAAGTGTAGAACAAAACTCAAAGTGGATTTCTGCCCCCACTGATCCCAGAGCCATGGGCTGACATTGCTGTTGTCTCTCCTCACTGCATTCTCCTATCCTCCTACCTGCTGATGAGATATGCCGTGGGGAGGTCTTCCTGATTTTCTTTGTGTCATCGCAGACCCACTGTTCACAGCACTGGCCTGTCATCTTAATATGCCGAGGATGAGGACACCAAACAAGGGGCGGCTTGGAGTCCGTACACAGCGGGATGCAGCCCACTGCACCATTGATGCAAGTGCAGTTGTATTTGCAGTTGGGCTGGAATGATTCTCCATTCTTGTACCTGATGCCATTGAGGACACAGTCCACACCGACAATTTCTACAGAAGGGGCAGGAAAAGATGGATATGAAAGGGCACAAAGATTTGGCTTGTATTCAATGGAAGCTCAAGGTATAACACTCCCACTTAGCCAAGGCCAGACCAAAGGAAAAGGAGAAGATGGCAATTCTCCTGCTCCTTTCTTAACAGGATTGACAACTGACTGTTCAGTACAGAAAGTGGAAAAGTTTCTTGCTTGTACTACATCTTCCAGAATCCCCAAGCCCCAGTATGCCTATTGTTGTTGTGGTGATGATGATGATATTTTTGTTTCGTTTTGTTGTTTTGTTGTATTTTATGTACTGGATTTATATTTTGCCTTTCTTCTAAAATTGGATTCAAGATGGCTACTTACATCCTGTCTTTTCCCCATTAATATTATTAACATAATATTAAAGCCAGTAAATGAGAGTTAGCTAAATAACATAAAAGAGCCATAGTCAGTGGAAGCCAGTGTTTCTCTGTTTAGTGTGTATACAGTTGACCCTCCACCTTTCTGGCTTTGAGTTTTGTGGTGTTGATTATTTGAGGAATCTATGGCCAACTTCCACTAGACGTTATCCTGGAGGACTTTAGAGATTCCTAGAGAAAAAACCTCTCTAGGCATTTGTAGATTCTCCAGTACAATTCTGTGGTCAACTTCCAGTGGATTTGTGCTGGAGGAGCTAGAAATTCCTAGAGAGGTGTTTTCTTAGGTTAAAAAAAAAGGTGGGTTTTTATTAGCATTTTCCCTACATTCATGGGGGTCCTGTGCCCCTAACCCCAGCAAATGCAGAGGGCTCACTGTATATTCTTTTTAGAGACATAGCCATGTTAGTCTGGAATATTAGTATGCAAGGGGATCTTTTAGCACCCTTGAGACTAGCTATATAGAAGTAATTATAGCATAAGCTTTTGTAGACTTGGTCTACTGCCTCAGATGAATGGAGTGAAATGATGGCCAGGACAGATGCATTTCTGAGCTTCTGGAGATCAGAGTGCTGGGGAGTGATGTCCACACTGTGCTCTTGGTTTT
>CM034706.1:11905320-11921067 GCA_020142125.1 Phrynosoma platyrhinos
CAACACTACAGTTGGCACATAAATGGAAAATGGAAGAAATACCGACTAAAAGTGACAGAAATGAAAGAGATGGACTGTTTGACTAGAATTCTAAGTAATAAAGATTCTGAGGAATTAGAGGTGGAGTGGGCTCCAATAGAGAAATATACAAAAGAAATATGGAAATAAGAGGTATGGAAAGATAATAATAGACGGAAATATATATTAAAAATAGAATGCATTAAAATGAAAATAAGATGGATATAGATATTAATACAAATAGGTTTAAATAACGAAAAGTGTAATTTGAGATTTGTTTTAAATGAATAAGTAGCATGCTTACTTTGGAAGAACTATGGAAGTTTTTTCTTTGTATATTGGTAATATTTTGGATAGATTGGGTATGTACTCAAGATTAAGAAATGTATATAATGTATATATATAAAATTAATAAAAATATATTTAAAAAATCAGAAAAAAATATCTAAAAGGGTGAGTTGACAACACCACAACACAACAACACTGTCAGAGCCATGATGTTGTGAGATAAGGCTGAGGCAAAGGTGGGATTAACAGCATTGTATTGATATGTATTATAAGTATTTTGAGTGCCAGTGTGGTGTAATGGTTTGAGTGTTGGACTACAACTCTGGAGACCAGGGTTTGAATCCCAGCTCAGCCATGGAAACCCACTGGCTGACCTTGGGCAAGTCACAGTCTCTCAGCCTCAGGGGAAGGCAATGGCAAACCACCTCTGAACAAATCTTGCCAAGAAACTCTGTGAAAGGGTCACACACCAGCTTTTATTCCTGCACTAGAAATCCTATTCTTAAAAAGGTTTAGAAGCCCAAATTGGGTACAGGATGAGTACTGCCCAGGAACGGGACTATGTGATAGAATCCGTCCCTGTGCGTTTATATCCCATGCCTAGCGCAGGAATAAAAGCTGATGTGTGATCATTACAGAGAGTTTCTTGGCAAGATTTGTTCAGAGGTGGTTTGCCATTGCCTTTTTCAGGCAGGTTTTTTTAAAAACTATCCAGCATTCATTGGGGACTTATATTTTCATAAGTGGACTTGCATCTGTGGGAAATAGAAATATGCACAACATCTGTATTCATCAAGGAGCTGTCATGACATTACTATGTAGGGAATTCAGATATCGTGGGCAGCAAAAAAGACAAACAAATGAGTCCTAGACCAGATCAAGCCTGAAATTTCCCTGGATTCCAAGATGACTAAACTGAAGCTGTCATACTTTGGCCACAAGATGAGAAGTCACAACTCATTAGAAAAGACAATAATGCTAGGGAAGGTAGAAGGCAGTGGAAGAAGAGGAAGACTGCATGCTAGATGAATGATCTCTGTTAAGGAGATCATGGGTATGAATTTATGGACCTAAGCAGAGCAGTGGAGGATAGGCAGTCTTGGTAGATGCCTCATCCACAGGGTTGCCATGAGTCAAGAGTGACTCAAAGGCAATTAACAACAACAAATCTGATGCTTATCGGGGCTAAAGCACAATGGGACCAATGAGCATTGGGATACTCTTGCTAGTGTCCTGATAACATCTTTAAAATTCACTAGAATGGTACCTTACAACTTTTGTTATATAGCTAAGCATGCATAAAATTACATAATACAGACTGTGATGGAGAATCCCAGCTGTCATTTTATAAAAACATATACAGTTGGCCCACTGTATCCACAGACTCTTTATCGTGGAGTCCACCACCCACAGCTTGAAAATATTTTTAAAACTATATATACATTCCAAAAAGTAAAGCTTTATTTTGCCATTTTATATGAAGGACACAATTTTACTTAGCCATTGTATTTAATGAGACTTTAGTATCCATGGATTTTGGTACCCATGGGGGGGGGGGGGTCCAGGAACCAAACCCAGCAGATACCAAGGGCCCACTGTATAGTTTAGTGCAGAAATGGGACAGAGTGGATGTAAGAATGAATATATGAAAAACTCACAGGGATTAAAAATAGACAAATTTCTCCACACTTTTGTGTATTGTAGAAGCTAAGAGTCTAGAGCCAGCCAAGTACACATATCTATCTCTGATGGCTTCTCTATTTTCTCTGCATTTTTCTAAAATTAGTCTGATTTGCACTGATGATTACTCATGACACCACAGCTTAAGTGTAGTGAAGGGAGGATCCCTTTCTTTTGTTCTGCATAACATCTGTCTGGATGAGGGAGCATATCTCCATGGAAAAATACCTTAGCATCCAAAGATAGAACTGGCAAAGACACCTCTCTGACACCATGGAGAGACATCACCAATCAACATAGACATTGCTCAGCTCTAGCCCACAGATTTCATTTGAAAAGGCTGTAGATCAGTTGTATGGAAGCGGTTTTAAGAATTATGCATAGAATCACAGAATTGAAAGGGCCATCAAGTGCATCCCCTGCCATACAGCAATCCACAAGTGGATTGTGACTTTTGGGGTCCCTACTTCAAATCCTCACACCATTGTGCAAAGGTGGGAAGGGACTAGTTATGTCATCCTTCATCTCACCAGCACCACATAACTCCATTGCTTGGAATGGTTGCCTCCCTTTTAAGGTGATGATCAGAGGATGAAGTGTAGCTACGACATTGAAGCTACATCTCTGATGCAGGATCTCAGCCCCTATTTATACCCCACCCTTGCCCCCAAATTGGGACTTAAGGTGGCTTACAAATTAAAATGCAATACAGTTAAAACACACAAAAGATCAGCATCAAAACTGAATACAACTACCAACATTTGAAAACCATTTGAAACCCAGCTAAAAATGATACAAAGCAGCTTAGAAAAACAGTACAATTAAACCAATAAAAACAATGCCACACTTAAAAACAAACAAACCTTCAATTCATCAACTCCTGTTGGAATAAAAGATGCCTATGTCCACAGACAGAAAGACAGCAATAAAGTTCCAGAACTCAGGGCCGCTACCAAGAAGACCCTATTTTACATCACTACAAGTTGTGCATGTGAAGGTGGTGGGACTGAGAGAAGAGTTTCTTCTGAGGATCTTGGGCTTCGGAAGGTTGAGCTCTAGAGATATGATTTGTCAGACAGCTGGGACCTAAACCATTTAGGGCTTAATAGGCACTAACCACAGGGGCGTCATTAGGATTGGTGTCATCTGGTGTGGTAACTCATGGTGTCACCCTCACATTGATCTCCTCCCACACCACACTGTACAGAATCCTTAATAATGTTTTGTTTTGTTTATTACTAATGTTACTCATAAATCATCATTCCTATATATCAGCATAATGTAACGGGCATAGTTGTGACATAAACAACTAGCAACATTAAAATTACTATATACCTTTAAATTACAATATCTTACGCACAGCCTAAATGGATTTAAATATGAATTGTTTCATGTCCTTAAAGTGAATGTCTGGTAAGATGTAAGATTTCAAAGAAAATTTCAAAAGAATGTTTTGTTTTTAATATATATATATATAATATATATATTTAAAGGGTTGCAAGTAAATGCCACAGCCTGTTTATATTATATATAAAATGGAATCTCTTCTTTTTCCTTCCGCTGAGTCTCACCCCACTTATATCATCTGTTCCACTGAACTCCAGCATTTTAAAGGGCTGCAAGAAAATGCCACAGCCTGTTTCTTCCAAAAGGCAGATGTTTGGGGATCAGTGGTGTCACCCCCCTCGGGGTGTCAACTGGTGCTGCCTGAATCCCCTGAATCTCTTAGTGACACCTCTAAAAACAACACTTGTGCCCAGAAACAGATCAGCAGCCAAAAGAACCATTGTAACAGATGAGTCATATTGTCTCACTAACCAGCCCCAGTTAACATTCTGGCTGTACAAATGGATGTTTCTGAACACTTTTAAAAGGAAGCCCCACATAGAGTGTGTTTATCTAATTTCATTTTAAAGCCATCCTAAGTGACAGCTGTTAATATCTTACAGGGTTGTTATACCTTACAAGGGAGAAACCTCATATATGTCACCCTGAGTTCATTGGGGAACAGGGATGTTGTTGTTGTTACTGCTACTGCTGCTGCTGCTGGACCACTTGTACCCTTGTTTGAACACCCGGCATTTCAATGGGATTATGTGTAGAGAAGCTGATAAGAGCATCACAAAATTAAAATAAAGACTACGAAGAAGCCTATCTGAAATCCACAGAGCTGCTGTCATCTGCTTTTCTTAGAAACAAACAAAAAAAGGAGCATATTTTAACAGATTTCCCACCCACTCACTAAAACATCTAGAGTATTGTCTCTGGGATTTGTTTGTCTGCTAGATCACGAAGGTCCTGCAGGCAAGATGCTTGCTATTCTGGGATGTTTTGTTGCAAGATCCAGCATGCTTGAGTTGGCAGAAGGAATCATTTATAAGAGGTAATAAATACTGTCTACTTAATAGCGGTGTACATCTAAGCCCAGCTGAATTCCTGAGCTCCTTCCCCATACTTTGTCAGTAAAACAGATTAATTTTTCTGTTTGTTTGGGGAGGGAATTCCTATGACAGGTTTAGTCAGTAGGTGTGTATGCATAAAAGAGAGCACAGAATTTTATTTTGGAGATTACAATGTCCAGCATGTCTTAGCCAGCATATGGCCTGGTGTGTGAGCATATAAAACATACTTCTTCCACTTACACACAGGTAGTCTTAAATGTATGGTGTGGTGGGTTCTTTTGTTTGTTTGTTTGTTTTTGGAGAGGATGGTAGTGTTACTAAGTTTTGAAAATAGCAATAAGGGATAGCCTGCATTCATGACATACAGGGTTGATGATCTGGAAGTAGCTATTAACAATTTTGTACTCCACCAAAGCACCAAATGATAGTATTGATTTCGGTTAACTTAACCATGTCTCAGTAAAAATAGCATATTGTCCACATTCACAAATTTCATGATGCACACATTTGTATCTTTAAGAAGGACCCACACTCCAAAGTATGTTTGTTTGGTTTTTTTTTTGCCTCTTGTCCAGTCTATATAAAAGAAAGAGCTTTCCAATCCTCCAATAGGGGACATTCCTCATAATAAGGGGCACCTGTCAGTCTTAGGCAGGACAAGCTTTTCACGTTCTTAAATAAAGAGCACAACTTATAAAAAGGGACACCCGGCAACCCTATGCATTTTTATGAGCTGAGATCCTGCATTGAGAGATGTAGCTACAGTGATGGAGCTCCATCATCATAGCTGTTATGCTGACATGGATTTCCTGAGACAATAAACATAAGTTTTCTTTCTTTTTTCCCTTACTAGACCATCCAGAGTTATTTCTCCTGTTTCTACCACAAGCTTATATTGTGCTAGCCACAGTACACTCTGCTTAATATAAATGCCTAATGGTCCCACAATTTCAAACAGGCAACTGCTGTTTATTGATTTCTGCTTCTGGTTTCTGATTGTTTTAATCTGGAATGGTCAACTTTCTCTGTATCTATTCTTGGATGTATATTCCAGACCATCAGCGTGTTGAGAGGCTTTGTGCCTAGTAAGGCAATGTAGACATTTCAGAAATGAACGGACAGCAATCAGAGAAAAAGTGCAAAGGACACATGCTAATCAGGGCTGTCCCAGGATATTCTGCTACCTGAGGCAAAACAGCAAATGCTATCCATCCAAGTGATCCAAAATCAGCAAAGTTATTTTGGCACAAGAGGTAGAAACCCACTATCATGTTCTGTTAAAAAAAAAAACCCAGCCGAAGTTTGGAATCCTCTGGGTGAGTTACGCTGGTCTAACTGGGTTATTATATGATGTAGCTACTTTTTGAGAAACTCTGTAAGGAGGTATCAAGTCTATCCTTATGTAATGGTTTTTGAGAAGCTGTATAGAGGTTTCTGGAATGCTCCAACTTTCTGGAATGCTCCAGTTTCCTCACACCACAACCAGTTGTACACTAGGACAATTTTAAACTTATGCATTCTCTTTCGACTCATTATATAAATTTAAGACTAAGGGCCTTTGCAGACTGCCAGAAATAATGCAAACTGAGTTCACTTTAAGGGTTAGGGTTAGTGCTAGGGAATCATGGGAATTTTTTTCTGAGACATTGAGCCTTCTCTGTCAGAGAGCTCTGGTGCCACAATAAAATACAATTCCCATGATTCCCTAACCCTAAACCTAACCCTTAAAGTGGACTCAATTTGCACTATTTCTAGCAGTCTACAAAGGCCCTATCTCAAGATTCTAAACTGTTAACCTTACAGTTGCTGGTATGTGTCTCTAGCCTACCTGCTAGTCTTATATATTTCTCTCAATCTTCCTGCTACATATAATGATCTTTAGTTAGATTAGGATTTAGTTTTGTTATATAATTATATATTAAAGCCATTATTGTTTTTAAAACTATAAGCTTATGTTCGTTATCTTTTTTGAGCCAGTCTTTATTCTTTAGGAAAACAGAGTTAGGTAAAATCACACTTCTGCTATTCTGCTAATGAAAGACAAACTCTAACAGGGTTAGCTTTCATATTTGTATATTTTTGTTTCCTTTAAAAGGGTTAACACCCTGGGAAACTCAAATTGCACCTCACATTTTTGGGTTATGGGCTCAGTGGTGTCCCAGTGAGGTCCCAGAAGGGTTCCAGATTATTTTTAAATTGCTTTTCCTGAAGATACTGACTACAAGAAAGATTTTTTTTTCTATTCAAACAATAGAGAATGGCTTCAACTAATCCTACAATGGTTACTGAAATACTAACTGGAACAAATTATAAAGCATGGTCATGGAAAATGCAAATGTGCCTGACTACAATGGGACTATTTAAAACAATAAATGGGCAGAGACCGTAGAAGCAGGAAAACATCAACAACAGTTTGATAAAAATGCAGAGAGAAAAGCAGCATATATTTGCTTGTCAGAATAGGAACTTTACAAATCCCAGATGCTTACTATGTACTGGATTTGCAAGCCTCCTTTTACAGTGTGCAAACCACAACATCAAGAGACAGCTGTGTCAGTTTCAGAAAGTGGGTGAAAGCTGCTAGTGAAGAGATGCAATCTTTATATAAAAATAAGACATGGACTTTGTCAGAATTACCAGAAGGAAAAAGGGCAATTAGCTGTAGATAGGTCTTAACACAAAGCTAGATGCAGAATGGGGGACTCAAAGATAGAAAGCAAGACTTGTAACTAAAGGTTATACTCAAAAGTATGGTGAGGACTAAAACTAAACTTTTGCTGGAGTAGTCACTCATACAACCATTAGAACTCTCCTACTGTCGCAGCTTACAAAGAAATGAATGTTCAACATCTGGATGTTCACACAGCTTTTCTATATGTTGATCTCACTGAACAACTTTATATGGAACAACTTCCAAGATTCCAAATATCTGATAAGAAACATCTTGTATGCAAATTACAAAAGAGCATTTATGGTTTAAAACAGGCCACTGGAGCATGGAGTGATAAACTGAACCAGCTTCTTATTAAAGAAGAATTTACTCCAGGCACTGCTGACAAATGTGTATGCAAGAGATTAAAAAATAATAAATGGACTTACATCACAACTTATGTGGATGATCTGATCCTGTGTACTGTGGACAAAGCAGATAGTGAACAGATAATCCAGAATCTCAAGAAAAGATTGATATCAAGAATTTGGGAGACATCTCACACTATCTTGAAGTTCAAATACAAGAGGCAGTTATGGAAGTTTCTTCTTGAATCAAAAGTAGAAGATAATGGATCTTCTGGACTGCCTTGATCTGAAAGATGCAAATGGTATGCCAACTCCAATGGAAGTAGGATTCTTAAAGGACATTAAGAAATCCAAATCCTTAAAGAATTGAGACATGTATAGGATTGCAGTTGGAAAACTCCTATACATAGCCAATTTTACCACACCTGACATTACAAATGCTGTTGACATCTTACTTATGTAGAATGGTCAACTCTCCAACTAAAAGAGATTTCAGTGCAGTAAAGAGAATTGCCAGGTACTTAAAAGGAACAGCAAATCACAGACTACTGCTGCCAGCATGTAAACAACCACAGCAGATCACTTATGCAGATGCAGACTGGGCTGCAGATCTGGCAGAAAGAAAATCAACCACCGGAAGCTGGACAAGAAGCAATCTACAATTACAGATTCTTCTACTGGAGCTGGGTGTATTTCAGCAAAAGCAGCATGTACTGAGATCAAATGGCTGCACAACTTACTTCTGGACTTTGGGATAAATGAACTAAAATCAACGACTTTGATGCAAGATCATCAAAACTGCATCAAAATTTCTGAAAGTGAAAAACCACTTGACAAGTGCAAGAGATGTGCAAGAATGAACTTGTCCAGTTGGAATATTGCAACACAGAAGTAATGATTGCAGCCAAAGCCTCTACCAAAAAATCGATTCCAGAGACTATGTGAAGGAATAAAGATCCTTGACATCGGTCCAAGAGAATGAGAAGGGGATTGTTGGAATAAACTTATGCATTCTCTTTCCCCTCATTATATAGATAGGGGTTTCTATTTAGATCTCTTTCTCTTTAAGACCAACTGTCTCTATCTCAAGATTCTAAACTCTTAAGCTTACAGTTGGTATGAGTCTCTAGCCTGCCTGCTAGTCTTATAGAGTACACTGGGAAATTTTTTTATTCTGCCAGCTTCAAACAAGATCTCAGTCAAAATTTGCTGGCTGAAACAGCTGCCCTCCACTGTCTAATGGTTGTGTTGGCCCTGACACCACCTCAATTCACAGGGCTGGCTCTGAAATGGAGAGGCAAACTGGAGAAGCATTTGTTCACTATTCCAATGCCCAGGAAAGGCAGCTTGCATTTATGAAGGTGATGCCCAAATGCAGCTTAGAAGTCTATTGGCTGGACCGACATCCCACACATTCTAGGAAACAAATAGAGGACCTACTTTCAATCTACCCACTGGCTGCCAAGTGCACTGAAACTGTAATAACGGGGAGAAAGTAAAACAGTGACTGAGAATACAACAGTAGTAGCTGGTGGCTTCCATGCCACTGAAGTGGGGAATCCAGTGGCATCACTAGGAGGGGTGAGGACCACATCAGATGACACCATCAGAGGGGGTGACACCAGGCAGAACGCCATCCCAAGGCCCCTGACCTAGAAAAAAAGGGGGACTCTACTTGGCATGCCACTCTCCTTTGCTAGGGTGAGGACAGGGGTGAAGCCACAGGTCATTCCTTCTGCTACCCCCTCATACAGCATCCTCTCCTGATCTGTTTGGCTTCTTTCTGCTGTTGTCTGTGGGGTGGGGTGGGGTGGGGTAGCTGTTTGTTGTGACTTCCTTTTTTCTTGTGAATGGAAGTCCTTTGTAATTGAAAATCTGTTCTTGTTCCAGTCTGCTGTCTCAGTTGGAGAGAGCACAGCAGCAGCAGGATGCTTGTTCCCCAGGATGAGACCCTCCTCCACATCTGCATCTCCATCCCAGGAGATTCATGGGGTGACACTGTGAGTTACCACACAGGATAACACCAACCCCAGTGATGCCACTAGATGAATCTACACAAGGTTTTAGTTTGAAGTTTAAAGGAGCTATCCAAGGTGGTGAACCTATTGGGATAGGTTTTGGCCCCTGATTAGCTCCCTTAAAGTTCAAACTAAAATCCTGAAAGGATTCATTGCCCAACTGACATAGAAGCCATATACTAAAGAGAAAAATAATGTTGTTGATCATTTTAGTGTGCTGATGGCCCTGTACAGATGACTGTGCCTGCATTCTTTTAATGTGTGCGTGGGAAAATGAGCTATGTCAACTAGACCCACTTCCACCATCTTGTGTACTATCTCATCCAAATTCTCCCTCACCTCTAGCATCCATACACAGGCTGCAATCCAATATTTTCTGAGTGTAGCATAAATATTAGCAAGTGGAGATACACTACACAAGCACTACACAACTCCCATGCAGTATAGTAACATTGCACAACACATATCAATGACTAAGTGCCATTTCATAATGCACAACTGCAATGCGCAATACACAATTACAGTGCAACCCCACCTCTGCTGCTGCCAGCAAAATACATCTGTGTCAAACCACATGACTAGTTCAACTTATCCATGCATATGTCACTAACAAGATGATGGTCTTAGAGAGCAAATATCTGCAGGGAGAGAGGCTTGGTACATTCAGATGTACAAGTGAAACTACAACCCAGTATGAAACTTCTAATGATAAAAAGGTTCCAGATCATGTGCAAGCCATATGCACATTGCAAGTGTTGCTGTACTCTATGTACAGATGCCATGCAGGTGGTGCCATTTAGGACATGCAACACCAGGCTCAGTACTGAGGTATACCTGCACTACACAATTATATTGCTTTGATACAACCTTACCTGTCATGTCTCGCTCCTGTGGAATGTGGGAAACTGGAGTTTGTGATGTACTTAGAGTTCTTTGCCCGACAGCTCTAATGCTCTATTTCAGAGGGTTTACAAGAGCTCAAACTACTAATCCCAGGGTTCTATGGGATGGAGATATCATATTTAAATTAACATCAAATCACTAGAATTGTACACTGTAGACATAACCCTTATCAAGCCCTCTTCAATCCGTGTGCACACACACACAGAGGAAACAAACATGAGCTGGTTTATCCGCAGAGTCTACTGCTGTGCTGCTTAAAATACAAGAACAAAGGAGGTAGGGTAAACCCGAGAAATTTTAATTTGCATAAGTACCAATAGACCTCAGGTCAACCTTGTGGAGTGGAAACATGCATGTCCCCTTAAGGATGATGCATTTTCTGATATTAGCATTAGAAGAGCATGCACCTGTATCTTCAGGATGAGAAACTGAAACACTCTTCCAGAACTGCTTTAGAAAATTCCTAGGTGTTCTTAAAAATCACAACCTGAATTATCAGTAGATGGTGTAAAAGATCACAGCAAAGTGTGTATAAATCTTTAAAATAGGAAATGTTACCTCAATGAGAGGTCCAAAGCCAGTCTGTTGCAGTATTAAAGAGAGGTAGAGGAGGAAGAACATCTCTTCCCATGTATACTTGAGAATATGCCACAGAACTCATCACTATTTCTATCATGCTACAATTTGTTGCTTTATTTTTCTTTATTTAATTTAGATCCCACCTTTCTCTTGAGATGGGACCAATGGCAGTTCCAGCTTCCTAAAGTTTTCAGGAGTTCACCTTGAATGGCCATTGGAATCTTTGCTTTATTATTAAGGAGTCCCTTGTAAAACCAACTACTGTTGCTACTTGCTGCTCTGCAATGAAGTAGTCTAAAAAATGTTTGTCTGTTTTTAAATTATAGCTATTGCTGTATATTAAGCAACAGGGGCTCTGGAACTTGTTTTCTGTTCTCTCTTACCCACCAATAGAACTGAATAGCTCAATATGCTATGCTGTGTCAGGCTGCAGTGTTGCCAGGTAAGCATCTCAGCAAGCTGATTCCTGGCTTTCATTCTACTGCAGTGAAAACACAACATACACCAAACTTAAATGAAAGCTGTTAATAATTTAGTATTATTTTATTGTTACTGTAATCACTGTCCACATGTCACATGGTATTTTTATGTCATTGTCCCAAATTTAATTTGCTTTGAAAAGAGATTTCACCTAAAAATTTGCTACAGGAAAAGAGATTCCACCTAAAAATTAGGCAAAACTTTCTGATGGTAAGAGCTATTCAACAGTGAAATATACGGCCTTGGAGACTGGTAGAGACTCCATCTTTGTAGGTTTTCAAACAGAGGCTGGATGGCCATCTGTCAGGGGTGCTTTGATTCTGTCTTCCTGCATGATGGGGGGGGTGGGGTTGGACTGCATGGTCTTTGTGGTCTCTTCCAACTCTGTGATTGTATGAATGTCCCATCCTAGCTGTATCAGTGCCCTGGAACTGAAAAAGCAGGAAGCCCACATGCTTCTGGTGTGTGCTGCTGGCAGACTCTATGTTGTGATGGAGGAAAAGCAAGCTGTGTCTTTAAATTTTTTCACACTATCTTGAAAATTCTTAACTTTTGCCATTTCTTTCATGCTCTAGATGCAAAACATCTGCAGTTTCTCCATTGCCTAGCTTGCATTCTCTGGACTGTATCCCCTCGTTTGCATTTTTTGGACAGCATCCTACAGAGAGCTACTGCCACGTGTGGTGTGTCCTGAGGACACCAATTAACCCACTCAGCGATCTCCTCATATAATTCCCCATCACCTTCTTCCAATGCCTCCACATTTTCTTCCCCCTCTGCAAATGTCACATCTCCAATTCCTCTTTCTTTATAATTCACTTCCAAAGGTTCCACATCAGTCTAAAGATCAGCAGGTAAAGATACTCTAATGACCGAAAGACAGAACCCCAGATCTGATCCTTAAGTCGAATTTTCAAGGAGTTTGTTTGTCATAGTACTTACTTCATATCAGCCATCTAATGAAACATACTTTCTCTGGGTTGAATAATGTGGGTTTTAACAACAGCACAACAACACCCTTTTTGGTTGCCTCTGCAAGTGAGTTTTCCATCTGCTATCCTGCAGCCTGTAGAAATCTGTAATTTGCATTCATTTTTCAAAACAAACAAAACAGCAGTAGCAAAATAAGAAAGCAAAAATTATACCCACCTGCAAGATGCCAAGTGTTGCTAGAATCCAGGGCAGAAGCCACCTCATCACTGGAAGCCAGGGTGAAATACATTGATTGAACCCAGATCTTTTATATATTTTTTAAAAAGGGGGAAAAAGTAACTCCTGTGCAACAAATAATATACCAGTTTGAGGGAATGCAGAAGAGCTGGTCTAGTTGACAGCAGCAGTGACTTTTTCCCTTTTGGCTTTCAGGAGGCTTTATTAAAGACAGATCTGACGTCAGGTTATAGGAAGAGCCCTGATTTTTTTCTTCTTTGGGAGTAAATTTTCCTGCCTTCACGTCATCTTTTTTTTTCTTCTTCCCTTCTTTTCATTTTTTTTCTCCTTGTGGTGATTTGTTCCCCACCTCCTGCTTTTCAGTGTCTTGCTTTTAGCCAGAAGATTCTTAAAGGAAAACTCACAATTGCTATACATCAGTGCAAGAACAAACTGTAATTTTAACACCATGCTCAAATGCTCAGAGTTCACCTATAATTATGTTTATTTATGGCCACCCCGATTGCTGAGCAAGTTTGATGGTATGGAAAGAATCTGCAAGCAGCTCTGAAAAAGGTTCTCAATTATCTTTCCCCAGCTTACAGTCCTTGGAGGTGGGTGGGCTACAACTCCCATCATCCTTATTGGGCATGGTTGGGGATGGTGAGTATTGTAGTATATCACACCTGGAAAGTATGGCCCTGGGGGAGACAGCCTTGTTCTAGGAATATTGTATGGTTATAAGGATTGGATTACTGGATTGTAGCAAAGACCACCTACTCTAATATTGTGTTTCTATCTATAAATTTTTTTGAGAACCCACAATGGAAACAATTGTCCCCTGTGGTCTTTCTGCAGAATCTGGCTCATGCCATCATCACTGGCTCCAGGTTTTTTGGAAGTCTTGAAAAAGATGCTCTTAGTTATCCTCTCTCTCTGAGTGAGCCAAACTCTTCCTCCTTGTTTGTTGTTGCATGCCTTCAAGTTGTTTCTGACTGATGGTGACACTAAGGTGAAACTGTCACAAAGTGTTCATGGCAATATTTGTTCAGAGGGAGTCTGCTTTTGCCTTCCTCTGAGGCTGAGAGAGTCTGACTTGCCCAAGGTGACCCAGTGGGTTCCCATGGCCAAGTAAGGATTCGAACCCTGATCTTGAGCCTGGCTGCCCAATACTCAAACTGCTATACCATGCTGGCTTCTCCAGCTATTCCTACCACTGCCTATTTGCTCAGAGCTGAAAAAAGTTACTGTCTGGACTATAACTCTCTGAATCCCTCCAGATGGATTGGCTATTCCCTCCAGGGGGCTGTCCGTAAAAGGTAACTTGATTTTTTTTTTTTAGTTAGTTATTGGATATATGTCCCAAATTTCCTTCAAAACAGGATTCAGGGTGGCTAACTTCTTCAAGCCCTTCTTCTCAGAAGCAGCCGATGGCTGTCACTTAAATGGTGTGGTGGATCTGCTATGAGTTTTATTCTAAACTTTAAAAGAGCTATTCAAGGTGTAGAATGTATTTGCTTAAGCACCTTGGAGACCGCCTCTAAAATTCAATCTAAAGCACAGAGAGGAGTCACAGCCACTGATACGTAAGTCATCAGTTGACAGTCTAATTTTCATAGACAGAGCACATGGCCCAAACATACAAAAGCATACAAGCGAACCTCCAAATCTCAGCCAAACATGAGAATGCACCTTTTTAACTTCATTTTTTAAAACTGTATTTACTGTAATATGTCTTCTTTTTAATGTAATTTTAATTAAATTTTCCCTACATATAACTCAACAAAAGTATAATACACACAAGACAC
Organism: Phrynosoma platyrhinos; assembly: GCA_020142125.1. Taxonomy (NCBI): domain Eukaryota; kingdom Metazoa; phylum Chordata; class Lepidosauria; order Squamata; family Phrynosomatidae; genus Phrynosoma; species Phrynosoma platyrhinos. Next base: position 11,919,664 of record CM034706.1, read on the forward strand.
AGACATTTCCAAAATCCAATATACCTACCATACAGAGGTATAAAAAATATTTAGTGTGTCTTCAATTGTATGCTTTGCTTAGATGATCATTTTATTTACATTTATTGTGCATCCCACTGGTTGACATTTAAGAGCTGGTATATGAATGTTAACACAAAACAGAAGTACATTCTTTATGAATAAAAAAAATCAGCTTGATGTGACAAGCTTTCACGACATCTTATTATATTCTCATTGTTACTGTAAAGAGATAGTATGCCTTCAAGTTGTTTCCAACTTATGGTGACCCTAAGGTGACCCTACCATGGGGTTTTCTGGGGCTGAGAGTGTGTGACTCACCCAAGGTCACCCAGTGGGTTTCCATGGCTGACTGAGGAATTGAACCCTGGTCTCCAAAGTCATAGTCCAGTGCTCAAGCCACTACACCATTCTGGCTCTCAAAAGATTGTAGTTCTTTTGAAAATTACAGATAAACAACCCAGATGTGGGATTGCCTCTTCCATAACCTCCAACAGATGAAAATGGGGACACATGTGGCCCATCAACATTAGTCTGGTCAAGATGGCAAAAGGTATTAATGAGGAAGAACCCATAAGCTAGGAAAGGTTGCGGCAGTTTGCTTTGCCTAAGTTTACTAGAAAGAGCAAGATTTTGCCTCTTCTTCTCCTCTTACTCCACGGAATTAATTGGGTGTAAATTACTTTTGCACTTTGAATTCATTGTTGCAGCAACCAAATACGAAGGGAGAAAATGGACAGAGGCATTGGGTCATTTTAAAAGCAGCTGAAAGAGTGGGACAACAGAGTTTTAACTATGACTGTCCCTGACAAATTTGAGAGGGGATGTTCTCAAGAGTAGTTGAAATCAAGCACAAGAATTACACACTCAGGATGTACAGTCCAGATATGAGATAGCCTCTTCAATGAAAATCAGAACTTGAAAAGGTTACTTTTCAGGATTTCAAATCTAGTATGTCCTGTTAGCATGGCCATTGGCTCTGTTAGCTAGAGGATTTGGGGATGTAGCCCAAAAATGGGAACTTTTCCAAAGCCTTGGTGAAATCTAGACCTTAGTCCTGACATAACATGAGGTTGGCATACAAGACAGGACCTCAGACTGCCATGTTCTTGATCTATCTCATTGGAAGTGGAAGCTCAGTGCAGTGTGACAAATGGAAAATGTTAACATTGCCAGAAAACCTAAAACCTGCAGCCCTTTGAGCCAGCAGAGGAATGCCAAGCCACAGTGGAGTCACCCTGTCCGTTCCTTGAGAAACAGGATCTCAGTCAATGGCCTGCTCAACGATGACTTCACACACATTAAGTAATGCATACTTCTGACTGTTCCACAAACACTGAGAAAAATAGCCAACAATATGCATTTGGTAGGCCAGTAACCACAGGG
>CM034706.1:11928149-11944161 GCA_020142125.1 Phrynosoma platyrhinos
TCAATTTAATGTGCACTATTTCTGACAGTCTGCTTAGGCCCTAAGTCAAATGATCTAACTTAATATACGGCAACTTTGACTGGAATCCTGCTGGGCAACAGTGAATATGTAACTTACAGTCCCATATTTGCATCTACTACATATTCATGATCCTTGTGCAGCCCCTAGTTTAGTGGCTACATAGGGATCACAAATACTTTGTTTAAGGCCTACATAAGGACTGTGAAGTTCCCCTATACCCCACTTTCTGGTAAGCAGCTGCTGGGATGGAAGAGGATCTGTTCCTCTGTCAGTAGGGAAGCAACTCGCTCCGGGATCACACTAGGTGGTATGGAAATTTCCTGCTACAACAACTTACCAGAGAAGGCTGTTGTCTGGAGTTGCATATGCATCTCGCCTGCCATAAAATATTAAGTAGTTAGTATAATCGCTTATATAGCAGAAAAGGCCATTGCAATGACATAGTGATCTCAGACACAGGTGCAGAAATAACAACTGAGAAGAGGCAAGCATGAGTAAAGTCTGTTCAAGGTTGTTTCAGTGAAAGGAATCTCACAGCAGTAATATGGAAGAGGTGGTATGGGAATGAGAGGAGAAAGTGTGTTTATTAATTGTAAAAAAATAAAAATTAAGACAGCCTGGATTTTGAAATTGTGTGCAGTTTAATTAGGCAATTTTAACACTTGTTGGCCAGTTCTGACAATGAATGTCGCTGGACTGGATCTATAGTTTCTTAATAAAGGTTTTCTGAGTTGTAACTACTAAAGCCTGGTTTACTGAACTTGGTATCCTGCTGGACTTGATCTTTGTGGGAAATGTCAAGTTCTGACAGATATTCTTGAGCATTCAAAAAAAAAAAATAAATAAAAATAAATAATGCATGAATTAGAGAACCAGAAAGTTTTTCAGCAGAATTGGTGGGTTGGATTCAATATTCTGAAAATACAGGGTCCAAACAAAGTGGTTTTCTAGAAGCAGATGTATTCTTTTATGCTAGCTCTGTCACAATTTCAGACACCCCACAAAGCTATATTTACATTCTTCTTTCACACCACTGAACTCCGGCATAATTACAGAGCATCCTCATTTCTCTCCCTTCCTTGATCATTAAAAACAGAAAGAAGGGAAAGGATGCATAAGAGGCTATTTAGGGTAAGATGGTTCTTGCAAGAGCAGAGGAGGGATGATTGTGTTTATCAAGATTCATAGAGTACAAATTATATAATTGCTAGAGCCAGTGTGACATGGTTTGAGTGTTGGGCTATGACTCTAGAGACCTGGGTTCAATTCCCTGCTCAGCCATGAAACCCATCAGGTGATCTTGGGCAAGTCACATGACCTCAGCCTCAGTGGAAGGTAATGACAAACCTCCTCCGAACAAATCTTGCTAAGAAAACCCCATGATAGATTCTTCTTAGAGTCACCATAAGTCGGAAACAATTTGAAGGCAATCCACAACAACAACAATTTCAACACATCACAGATTATTTCCTGATTGATGCTGTGTACTTTCCTATTATATTTTGCTTCCTGTGTCTCATGTTACACGGAGAACAGAAACTCTGCTGTGACAGCTTCACTGACTATTAGTTCATTTAAGGATACAGTCCAAAGTATTGGTTATGAGCGATAAAGCTGACTATCCAAAGCTCCTCCTGTGAGTGTGACTGAGTTTAGGATCTTTTGGGGAAAGCTTTCTCTGAACACCACCACCCTCACAGGCACAGCTGGTGCAGACATGAGAAAGGGTCTTCTTGGTGTCTGCTCCCAGCCAATTCAACTCCCTCCTATGCTAGGCAGGCCACCTGTCTGCGCTTTTTCCTCCTCCCACTCAGCAAGGAAATTAATATGTATTTTTCTATGCATTCCTCAAAACGAATCCATCTCTCAATACATTGGAACAGGTACATTTGGTATATGTCATGTAAAGCATCAATACACACGGTCTTCATATGTGTTCAATTTCCAGTGCACATTATCCATGTTTCTCAACATAAAACGGGGATGGCTAATTACATCTGCAAATACTAAACTAAGGGTGTAAACTACATGGCATTATAGCATTTAGTGGGTTGCTCCTCTCAGCAGTCCTCCTTGTTGATTTAAAGAAGGGAGGGATATAAAAGATAAAGGTTAGAATCAGAAATAAAGAACACTTTCAGAAAATAAATTAAAGAATTTTGTTTTGAGGATAATATCAACTAGTGAAATTATGATGAGAATAAAGTATGGTTTTATGTTAATAGGAAGTCAATGTAAGGTGACGGATGGGGGATTAAGTGTGAAAGAATATGAATGTGAGGATACATGGGTTAGTATGAATGCGGAAAGAATAACTGAAAGAAAAAGATCCAGAGGAAGAGGAAAGAAAAGAAAAGAACTCTGGAAAATCAAGAAGAAAGAATGTACGAGAAGACAGTAAACCTCCCTGCAACAAGAAGAATAAAGAAAAGATAGAAATGTATGTAATGTGAGTACGTATTACTTTTTTAAGGTAGCACAAAAATGTCTAATAAAAATGGGGAAAAACAATTTGGGCAAGCTGTGTTTAAAGAAATATGTATTATTACTAACTACAAGGTTAGCCAGTGTGGTGTAGTGGTTTGAGCATTGGTACTAGGTCATGACTAGTACCAACTACCAACTGGGAGACCAATGTTTGAATTCCCACTTAGCCATGGAAACCCACTGGGTAAGTCATACTCTCTCAGAGGAAGGCAAAGTTACCCCCCCCACCACCACACAAATCTAGCCGAGAAAGCCTTTGTGCTACTATAAGTCAGAAACAACCTGAAAGCATACTACAACAAGGAGGTTGAAGCTGATCCAGCAACAGGTTCTCAGTATTATTTTGTGGATCCAATGAATCTATCCCAAGTGAAGGTTTAGTTGGCTTTTTCCTTCTAGCGGCAAGATTAGTAATATGTCATTGGAAAGATGCAAGGAATCTGCCCTTTTCTAGTTGAAAAAAAAAAAGACTTGGGTCTCTGACCCTTAGGGAAAAACTGACCATGATTTTTAAAAAAGGACTACCGTGCCCACATAATTTATCCCCTTTTATCATTTATTCTACATATAATAGCATATGGTATTGTCCACCTGTTTCACACAGTAATTTATGGGAAGGTTTATTTTCTAATAACTAAATTCTTTAACAGAGAGCCAGACTGGTGTAGTGGTTTGAGTGTAGGACTAGGGCTGTGTCCACACTGCAGAAATAATCTGGTTTTACATCACTTTAACTGCCATGACTCAATCTATGGAATGCTGGGAACTGCAGATCTTTGCTCTGATGCCACAACACACTGCAATTCCCAGAAATCCATAACATTAAGCCACAGCAGTTAAAGTGGTGTCAAACTGGATTATTTCTACAGCGTAGATGCAGCCTAGGACTCTGGAGATCAGGGTTCGATTCCCTGCTCAGCCATGGAAACCCACTGGCTGACCTTGGATGAGTCACACTCTCCCAGCCCCAGAAAACCCTATGACAAGTTTGCCTCAGGGTTGTCATAATTCGGAAACAACTTGAAAGCACATAGGAACACCAAAATATTAAAACTAGTCTGGATGATATCAGAAAAGCACTCCTCCTCCTCCTCCTCCTCCAGCCAAGGATTCAGCATCTTGCTACCAGTGTTTCTGAAACTATGGACAGCCACTTTCAATTGAAGGAGACCAAAGACTTTCAATACTTGATTCTCCAAAAGTTTTGGACAGCCAACATACCTAATGGCAAGGCACTCTGGGTGCTGACGTTTGCATGATCTAAACCACTGATGTAGATAGCCCTGAATCCAATGGTCTGATTTGGTATAAAGCAGCTTCTTATATGTGGGGGTACTGGTTTCTTTAGCTAGATTGTGGTGCAGCCCCCTTCCACCTCCTTTCTCGTGTTCTAACAAAAATGTGAGGTCTATTATTCCATAATAGAAAGTGCAGTTTACTCACTCCATCGTTTTAAGTCTGGAAACACGAGGGTGGGCCAAAAGGTTTTCTTTGCCTGATGCAAAGGATGAGATACTACTGCCCTTTCTCTATTCCTGTACAAAAGCCAAGTGGGTTGGTGGCTGCTGAATCTGCCTTCAACATTGGAGACGGCATTTGCTACTCCAGCTGAGACAGCTTAGCATGGTAGTTGAGGCATGGCAGAACAAGCTACACAGATTACATAAGGCTATGCCTTCCAAAAAAGGGAGATATTTTGGGAATCAATAGGAAAAGTCGGTAGGATGGTGATGCTGCCTCCCTTCATCTGAAGCATTTGCTTCACTTTGCGTAATGGTAGGGCCAGCCCTGGGCAAATAGTAACTTTCCCTTCACTTGATGTCCTTTATCGACTGTGTGAACAGGATGACAAAGATTTATTCTGTACCAGCAGTAAGCAAGCCAAAAGTCTTTTGAGTTTTACTAGTGTTGTTTTCTTTTCCTTTCTTTCCTTTTTTAATGTTCCAATGTGTATAGTGTAACTTGGAAACCTGGAATCCACAGCATTTCTCTCATCCAAAATTATCCTGCCAGTCTGAGTTTTACTCTGTCCTTCTGGTGTACTTTTTGGCCAAATGAAATAAGTCATCTGAAAAAAGTAAAAGACCAGCACGAAAATCATTTAGCATCAGTCCAAAAAAAAAAAAAAAGTTTCACATTAAAGGGGCAGTCACTAAATGATCATTGTAACCACTTCAGTAGCATAGATGAATAAATGCAAAATTAGAAGCAAGATCCTATACTGTGTAAATCTACCTGCGTGTAGATAAGTGGTGGTTGTGCTATATCACCCCTCAGCTGAATGCCAACATCATGCAACCAATTGTATAGGAATGAAGTGGTGGATAGTTATGATAAGTAGTTACATACCATCCAAGAATGCATAACTGCATGTGCAACAGTTACATTTACAGAGCACTGCTTACACAACTGTGAACTGAACATGAATGTTACACCACGGCCAGAAAATTACAAGTACATTTCTTGTATGCTTTCAAGTCATTTCTGACTTATGACCACCCTAAGGCTATCATGGGTTTGTTTTTTTGTTTTTTGTTGTTGTAAGATTTGTTCATATACAAGGGGATTTATGTGTGAATAAAATGCAACACATTGGACCTTATCCCACGCTGCTCTCAAAAGTGGCAAGAAAGCGATATGAGCATCATTGCAGTACTATAGCGCTAGTATAAATATGGCGCTAGCGCTATAATAGCGCTATGGATAAGCTAGCGCCATTGCAATGCCCGCTGAAACCGACATTCAAAAGAACCCGAATGATGCTGCATTCCGAGCGGTTTCTTGTTGGATTCTGAGCGACGTCGTGTAATCACCCGGAAAACTATAGCGCTATAGCGCCTGATTCTTAGCGGATTCCAAGCGACGTCGTGTGATCACCCGGAAAACTATAGCGCTATAGCGCCTGATTCTTAGCCGATTCTGAGCGACGTCGTGTGATCACCCGGGAATGTATAGCGCTATAGCGCCTGATTCTTAGTGGATTCTTGCTACTTTTGGCCCCGTGGGATAAGGTCCATTGTCAGCCAGTATGTCTCGGAACAAACACCGATATTAGTTAAAGTTCCACATTAAGATGCAGTATTGTTTGTTTATCCAGTTTTTAAAATCTCACCCTTCCTTCAAAGACCTTTGGGTGCATTTATGGTTCTTCCCTTTCCTCCCCCTCATTTTCCTTTTCTAACTGGCTTGTTGATATGGGCATTACCAAACTGCCTGAATTTCTGGGGTCTATCTGTGGCAGCTGTAATGATAAGTGCCTTCACTATAAAATTTGCATCACAAAATTTGGCATGAATGCTAAGATAGATCATTGGTGTGATCTAATAGGATTCATACACTTTTTAAAAAGGGAATTTCTACAAGCAGGGTGATCAGATATCCTCTTTTTCCATGACATGCCCTATATTTCAACTTTCTGTCCAGGAGGAATTTCAAAATATCCTCCAGTTTGAGCATGACTAAGAAGCATTTATATGAGTGTAATGTCCTACATTTGTCTTGAATGTCCCACATTTTGTGGTGCCTTGTCCTCCTTTGTGGTTAGGACATCTGGTCACCCTGAATACAGATTTATTTTTGGCTTTGAAGAACTGATATTTTGCCATGCTTAGTAGCAAGAGGGAGTATCTACAAGCAGTTTTGAAAGGTGTGTTGTTGCTCCTAGACAACTCCAGGAGAGGCAATCACACTCTTCTCTTTTGGAAAATAGCAGGTTGAGGAAGGCTTCTACACACCACTTCCATGATGGCTTGATCCAACCAAACCTGAAGCATTTGAAGACCCCATTCAGTTCAATGCAATGAATAGAACCTTCTTCTCCATTTAGTCAGAGAGCTTCCTTCCGTTTTCTTTTCCCTCCTTTCCTTATTTTATCACGTCTCTGTTCTTCTCCTTGATAGACAAGGCATTCATGTGGAATGACTGTAATGAAGTCGCTCCCAGCTTTTCAGACATTAAGATGTCTGGATTTCTTATGCAAAGGAGAGAGAAAAAAATAAATAAATGAGGGCAAGTACTCCATGGCCAGGTCTTCATTTAAAGGCTCTGAGTCACCAACCGAAATCTGGAAAGTTTTAAGCTCCCTTGGCTGTTTCAGACACTCATAATGGAGGTGTGTGTGGAGAGAGAGAATTTTTTAAGAGACAGCAGCACATTTGCTCACCACTTTGGGCAGGATTTTGTGAATGATTATCAGACCACATGTCAACTCCCTTACAAGGAGATTATCTACTGTGCAAATGTAGAGAATCACAGAACTTGGGTTCCAAAAGAGCACCTTGGACCAGCTTCCCATGAAAGAGAGACTTTGGTTTAGTCACTTTGGCTTCTAGGGAGAGTTCAGGCTTCATTTGCTCCTGCACCTATTTATTTGTCATTTTTTGGGAGGCCAGGATTTCTGCAAAAGTCTCCTCCAGCATTGCATTTCAAATGAATAGAACTCTGCTTCTCCCAGATTTTTTGAAGCCTGCAAAGTTAAGGCATAAGCTCCCCAATGCCTTGGCCCTATTCCTTGTTGATACCATTGGTTTTCTATCCCACAATGCCTTGAGATCTCTAGTTCAGTTGCAACTTGGGATGGAAAGAAATTGAGTTGGGCTCAACAGTCTCAGTGTAAGGAGTATTTTCACACCTCATTAGATTCACTAGGTGAAAACATGAACTTCCATGTTGAGCAGCTGGATTTGTGCGAAGGTATTCCTAAGAAATAAAGTGCACACAAACGTGCAAAATGCACATATTTTAAAAAGTGAATGGGCAAACACAGAGAAAACACAGGAAAAATGTATTTGTCTTCATCTCTGAACAGGTTACATTTGGTCACATCCTTGGTTTGGTGAGGTAGGAAGAACAGTTGGATAATTTTAGCTCTCTTCATCCAGGAGCAGCTACATTGTGATTCTTTCCATAGTGGCACCAAACGATCCTGAACACACTTGAGTTGGGCTCATTTTTGAAGCTAAGGCTGCATCTGCACTACAGAAATAATGCAGTTTGTCACTGATGGCTATGGAATTCTGGGAATTGTAGTTTGTTGTGGTGCTAGAGCTCTCCGATACTAAAGGCTAAACATTTATCACAACTGCATATCCCAGAATCCCATAGCATTGAGCCATGGCAGTTAAAGTGGTGTCAAACTGCATTATTTCTGCAGTGCAGATGCAACCAGAGTTCCATTGTTTTAGGTTTGGTATGTCCATTATCTTGGACTGGGTGCTCTCTCTGGTTCCACAACACCTCTCCATTGACACCACTGCTTCCTCAACCTCTTGAGTCCAGATCCAGGTTCCTGAGGGACATGAGGTTCTAGGATATGATTTAAGACAGGGGTAGGCAACCTTTCCCCTTTAAGGGCCGAGGGACTTCATCTCCCAGAATCCCAGGAGCTATTGGCCAACATGGGACTATTGGCCAACATGGCTGAGGCTTCTGGGAGCTGAAGTCCCTCAGCCCTTAAAGGGGACAGGTTGCCTACCCCTGATTTAAGATAATCACCACACCTTCTTTTCCTGATAATATATTCTATCCACAGTATCTAGATCAGGGGTAGGCAACCTTTCCCCTTTAAGGGCCGAGGGACTTCAGCTCCCAGAAGCCTCAGCCACGTTGGCCAATAGTCCCATATTGGCCAATAGCTCCTGGGATTCTGGGAGCTGAAGTCCCTTGGCCCTTAAAGGGGAAAGGTTGCCTACCCCTGATCTAGATAGTAAAAGGTCTTTAGAGGATCCTTAGAAGACCTGTTTCCCAGGTGGGAAAAATAGTCTGTGAATCCAACAACGTGTGTGTGTGTGTGCACCTTCAAGTCACCTGTCGACTTCTGGTGAACCCCTAAATGCTATAGGGTTTTCATAGACTAGGAATATTCAGTGGTGTTTTTCGCAGTTCTGTCCTCAGCACCTGGTATTTCTGAGTGATCTCCATTCAAGTCTTAAACAGGGCTGACCCTGCTTAGCATCCAAGATCAGAAGAGATCTGATGCTTTTTAGAGTACTTAGGCCCTTCAGCCAGATCAATGAATAGATAGGGAGGCTGTTATTTTTTAAAATTCTGTTATTTTGCATTAATGAGACAACAATAAAGACACACAATAAAGCAGTAAGAAAAGAGAAAGACCACACTACTGGTTGGTGGATTCAGTTAAGGAAGCCAGAAGTCTGCATCTGCAGGACCTGAGCTGGCAGCTGACGGCCAGGAACCTTAGACATCGCTCATTGATAGGGTCATTATAAGTCCAAGTTGACTTTTCAGCAAATAATGGCAGAGGCAGCTCTGGTCTCCTGCAAAATAACAAGCAATATTTAGACAAGAAACAAAATAAGACAAGCGAAAACCACAATTATTTTTCTGGGTTAGTGTGGTTATAATTCCACTCAGATGAGCCATAGTTTGAAGAATGTCTCAAATGTTCTTAAAAGGAGACAAGCAGGCAGTTCTCTTCAGAGTCAAAACCATTCACAACAACATGGACTCCTTTGATCCCACCAGAGCGGCTTCCACAAACAGATTTATTGAGGCTGTGTGCCGGAGGCTGGGGTAGCAGGGTTCAGCTTTCATGTTCATTCTCTCTCTCTCTCACACACACACACACACATTCTTGTGAGACAATTTCACAGGAATAAAATATGCCTACTCCTATCATCCCTGTGCTGCCAGGGATTTTGTTGTTGTTCCTTACGTTTTGGTCAGGTGGAATTTGAGTATGTGTTTCTCCAAGGTTGCCAGTTTAAATGTATGTAAGTGTATTAAGTAAATAGTGTACTTCATGGAGACAGTGTAGTGTAGTGGTTTGAGTATTGGGCTACACCTCTCGAGACCAGAATTCGATTCCCAGCTCAACCATGAAACCCACTGGGTGACTTGGGCAAGTCACATACTCTCATCCTCAAGAGAAGGCAATGGCAAACCTCCTCCAAACAAATACAGTGGACCGTTGGTATCCAGCAGGGTTTGGTTCCAGGACCCTTCATGGATACCAAAATCTATGGATGTTCAAGTCCCAATAAATACAATGGATAGTTAAATAGTGTCCCTTATATAAAATGGCAAAATCAATGTCCACTTTTTAGAATTTATATGTTTAAAAATATTTTCAAGATGTGGATGCTTGAATCTGTGGATAAAGAATTTGTGGATATGGATGATCAACTGTATTGCCAAGTAAACCCCATGATAGGCTTATGGTTGCCATAAGTTAGAAATGACTTGAAGGCACACAACAACAACAACAACAACTTCATGGTACATTGCACAGATTAATACAAGCATCTTTGCTACTGCACTTATAGCAAAAGGAATCTTCTCCAAGAGATGGAAACTGACTTTTGGTAAGAAGATCTATTGCTTTTGCAAATCAACACTAACTGACCACTGTAAAGATCTGAATGGCCTATATCACTTCACCTGGCTCTGTGAGAATTTAGGGTAAGGGACACAATTTGCATATTTCTGGATCCTATTATGTTCTGTCCCACTCCCACTGTATAAATATGCTTTATAACTTGAGGCTTTAATAGCACTTTGTACTGCATCTGAAGAAGAGGGTTTATCTCCACAAAAGTTCATGCTAAAATAATTTTAAAAACCTTAAAGGTGCTGCCACATTCCATTTCCCCCCGTTCCCCCTTCTTTCCTCCTTTTTATGCCACAAAACAACAGATTCAGTGGTGAACCGATGTTTGGATTATACTATTCCAGATTTCAGGAATGGGAGTGTGGGAAGAAGGCTACTTCCATGGTCTGCCCATGAGAATGGACTTCTTTTTTGCTCTACTGTGGCCTGGACTACAGAGTTCTTGCACCTAAGTATGTTTGGAATTCCACATGCACTTGTTAGTTACATACCTACGTTAGTTGTGTAGAGGTCAGTATGCTGCATCCCAATCAAGAGAAGAACAGCTCTCTATCACTCATAGTGGTGGATGCCTGGTAAGTCAGGACTGGTGGACTTTTACAATCCCTAAATATTCCCAACACTATTGAATACATTATTGTTAGTTGTCTTTGACTTGACTTCATTTCATGGTGATCCTGTGAATGACACGTCTCCACATCCCCGCCCGCCCATCCTCTCCTTCTGTGCTCAGGTTTTGTAGACTCCATCCCATATTCTCCTTTATTGAGTCTATCCATCTGGCATGCACTTTTCTCTCTTTCTACTGACCTCTACCTTCCCCAACATCACTGTCTTTTCCACTGAGTTGTGCTTTCTCATGATGTAGCTGAAGTACAACAGCCTCAGTTTTGTCATCTTGGCTTCCACAGAGAGTTCAGGCTTGATCTGTTCTAGGACCCATTTGTTTGTCTTTTTGGCTGTCCACAGTGTCCTCAGCACTCTCTTCTAGCACCACATCTCAAATTAATTTTCTTGCTACCTACTTTCTTCATTATCCAGCTCTCATATTCATACATAGTAATGGGGAATACAATTTTACACCCACTCAGTGAATAGAATGCCACTTTTTGGACTATGGCTCCCACTATTCCTCACCAATATGGTGAGAAACCATGCTGGTTGAGGGATTCTGGGAAATGTATTTTAAAAAAAGAACTCTTCCAAACTTTGCATATATCTTTTCACCTTGCATTGTGTCTTCTTTTCCTCTTATGTCTTTTAATTTTGTATTCAACATTTGTTTGTTGTTCTTGTTCTTGTGTGGCTTCAAGTCATTTCTGACATATGGCAACCCAAGGCAACTCTATCACAAGGTTTTCTGGGGCTGAGAGTATGTAACTTGCTCAAGGTCCACTGTGTTTCCATGGCTGAGTTGACAATCGAACCCTCATCTCTAAAGTCGCTCTCAACATGCACACAGAGTGTATGTGTTCATATTACCAAAAGCACTTTCCACCTCTGTCTACTTCTACATGCCTTTTGGCTTCATTGTAAATAATTTCTTCTTGAATCTTTCATCTCTCCTAGAATTAACAGGTTATGCTAACTACCTCTGCCACTGGTATTCAGCAGCTATAATTTCATACTTAAATATGGGATTCTTCTGTGCCATTTGCTCTGTTTCTTTCTTTTTTAATTGACTATGTGCTTGCACAGTTTTGATCTAGGAAAATAAAAGGGTGAGACAGTGGAAAGAATGAAAATGGGACTGTTTTAAGTGTGAGGAAATACTCATGTTTCCAAACTAGCTTTCAAGCACTGAGGGGTTGCCAAATCTCAGGACTTGACCCCAAGACTCCAATTTTCATATGCCATCTCCAGGTAGAGTTCAAATTCTCCAATTTGGAAGCATTCCGCAATGAAAAGGCTACATGCAAAACTTCCGCTGACCTAGTAGACCAGCAGCTTGCTATAGTTTACAAGGCACAATGGATCTGTTGCTGCAATTTGCAAAGACTCTCATGAGGGATTTGAGCATTTACTTGGGAGGGATGCAGACGGGCGGCCTTGGGCTGCCCTGGGAAATGAAGGATCGAGGCTGAGGCTGCTAGATACAATGTGTGTGTGTATGCCTTCAAGTCACCTGTCAATATATGGTGATCCCATGAATTTCATTGGGTTTTCTTAGGAAAGGAATACTCACAGATGGTCTTGCCAGTTCTTTCCTCTGAAATATATCTTACAGCATCTGGTATTCGTTAGTAGTCTCCCATCCAGGGCTGCCCCTACTTAGCTTCCAAGATCAGACAGGATCTTGCAAACTCCTTCTGCAGTAACTTGCCCAGAAAACACAGTGATAGGGTTGCTTTAAGGTTGCCAGAAGTTGGAAATGAAGGCACACAACAACAATTCCACATGTTCCTTGCAACCAATAACATTTTAAAGCATTAGGAGTCTTCTGTCTGAAAGCACTCTAGATTTCCATGTTTATTGGACTGTGGATAAGAATATATTTCTGCAGCAAAGACCTGAACTGCATTTTCAGCCATTTACACTGAAAACAGAGAAAATGTTCATAAGCAAAATCAACTGAAATTCTCTACTCATGCACCGATGTTTTTAACCTTTATATTGTAGCAATTTTAACTTTTTTACTGTTTTAACTCTTTGTAAGCCGCTTTGATCATATCCATGGAAAGGCGGGGTAAAAATAAAATTTATTATTATTATTATTATTATTATTATCATTATTATTATTCAGTTCCTGTCTAATTTTTAATGCATAGTTCTATTAAGAACTGACCACCCTTTCCTCCACAAAGCTACTCTCCAGGTAAAATGATGAATGAGATTCAGAGCATACATGCTCAACATTCTGCAGCTGGAAAGCCCAAAGCCATCTGCTTTGATAAAAGTATGGACAGATGCTATTTAATACTTTTCTCTTACTGTAGATAATTTTTAATGGCTGTGAAAGCCAGGTGTTTTGTAGAAGCATACAAAGATATTAACATCTTCCTCTCATGAAAGTCCCCATGGATTGCTGTGTAGCCTATGACCAAATCCACCCACCCACGTTTTGTTTGCTACCTATATATACATGCTTGCCATTATGTCAGCTTTGACTTGTGGAGACTTTATGAATGAGGGACCTCCAAGAATCTCAGACATTAATTTCCCATCCTAGGACCTTATCGCACGGGGTCCCAAGCAGAAGATATCCAAAGGCAATCCAAAGCTAAAACGTTTTTCCTTACCTTGTGTCTACACATATCCAAGGGCAATCCAAAGCTAAAACGTTTTTCCTTTCCTTGTGTCCACACAATATCCGAAGGCAATCCAAAGCAAAAACGGTTTTTCTCCCCCTGAACCGAAGTCAAAGGGGATCTTTTGACATTTGGTTTTTTGGGGAAGTACAGCTGGGAGGAGGGCGAGGTGCAGAAGGGAGCCGCTGCCTCTGCCTCCTCCACGGCCAGAGCCGCCTCTCAGCCGGTGTCTTGGCTGGCTGGAGGCCTGGCAAGTGTCGGAGGGAGGGCGAGGTGCGGGAGGGAACCCCCGCCGCCGCCGCCTCTGCCTCCTCCAGAATGGCCACGGAAAGGCCATGGAAAGACCGCGGAGGTTAGCCGCTTCGGTTAGCCTTCGCTTATTTTTCGCTTCCTGGCCAGCGTTTGATAAGGCCCCTAGTCTTCCAAATTCAAGACCGTGGGTTCTTTAATTGAACCAATCCACCTGTAATGAGGTCTGCTTCTTTTTCTGCTGCCTCCCACTTTTCCCAGTTCATCATCTTTTCCAAAGAGTCTTGCTGTCCCATGATAGATCTAAAGAACAATAGCTGCAGTTTAGTCATTTTGGCTTCTAGTGAGAGTTCAGTCTTGATTTGTTCTTTGCTAATGTGTGCCTTCAAGTCATTTCAACTTATAGTAAACCTAAAGCAAATCTATCCTGGGGTTTTCTTGGAAAGAGGGGGTTTGCCTTTGCCTTTGCCTTCCACTGAGGCTGAAAGAGTATGACTTGCCCAATTTCTTCCAGTGGATTTCCACGGCTGAATGGGGATTCAAACTCTGGTCTCCAAAGTCATAGTCCAATGCTCAAACCACTACACCATGCTAGGACCCACTTATTTGTCTTTTTGGTGGTACCCTGTGTTTGTAGAACCCTTTGCCATCACTACAGCTCCACTGTCCAGTGAGAAGTAGGGATAGTGTCTCATTTAAAGCACTCCCCTTCACTATAATTGAAATTATTTCCTGTGCATGTTGTCCTTCATTTCAATCTAAACCTTCTATTCTCCACCCTCAGCGGTATGTATTTGGGGGACGGTAGATGGATTTCTAAATCTACTTCTAGACTAGGTGCAAGGCAAATGGAAATAAACTAATTCCTAGGGGGTGATATAATAATGCCCATGTGGGGGAAACCATCATTGTGATGCATCAACATCAAGGCAATGAGAGAAAAATTTCAGAAAACAGTTGAACCCTATGTCATAGGGGGAATGCATTGCCTTTTAGATACTGTTTGACTCCTACAACCCCTACTGCAGATTGATTTAGGAGCAGTCCAACAACATCCCACATGTTTTCCACATCCATTGTAAAGATATAGCTGGTCCCAAATTAAGTCAGGGACAGTCTGCCCACAACTAGAGATTATACACGCAGTTAACAGGCACACTATCTTTAGCATTTTAAGAAACGAGGCCATTTCAAAATTGTTTTGATGTTTTATTGAGTGATGAACATACAATCTGATGCACTCATATTCAACATATTTGATCCACTGGATAGTGTCATGTCATTTTGGATTTGACCTATTTCATGTGACAGCAACCATATTTGAATTAAAGTAATCTAGTACAGACACATCATTACGAAACAAGATGTTTCACCCATTCAAGGGCAGAGTAACCTGACTTTATCCAGGCAAACCAAAAACAGATGGAAAAGCTGTTTTATTTGTTGTAGGCCACCTTCTCTTCTGGGAACTTTGTCTGAGTAGTTTTAGAAAAAGATGCTTCCACTAGTTCTTCCCTGGGGTCGCTTGCAGCAGGCTGCTCTCTTCGGCCTGAAACCATAGTACAAACAAGATGCGTCATACAGGGCAACTTCTTGCAAATAATAATTTCTTATTGAGTCAGCTGCTTCCACCCAATATGCTCCACTAATTATTTTCTCACATTAGCATGGTAAGCAGCTGTCTGGGAATACTCCAGTGGATTAATTCTTATTTAATAGCCTGCATACAGATTTCGCTGCAAAACATTGTGCTGCAACAATTCTGTCCTAATACAGCTGGATGATTTCAATATTCAGTGTGGCTTCAACATTTTCATTGCAAGCTTCATCAAAATACACTGCCCAGGAAGAACATTTGGGGTTCAAAGCTTTGGAATCTTTTTTTTAAAAAGCAATAATAACTTACTTTCTAAGATTTTTTGAAAGGCACAATTCTTTATCTTCCATGCATACAATCCACAGTTCTCAGCATTCAGAAGAGAATTTGATGTGTTTTGAAGAACTGTATGCTGCCTTCCTCCATAAAACAGGAGCCAAGACAGTTAGTAACTTACCCACAAGATAAAATAAAAACAACCTTTAGGATTTGTTTTCAAAAAATTGGACAGTATTCTGTTTCAGCTACTTAGGTTGCATCTGTACTGCAGAAATAATCCAGGTTGACACCACCTTAACTTCCCATTGCTCAATACTATGGGATCCTGGGAATTTTTTTTATTTATTATTATTTTTTTTTTTTGGCACCAGAATTCTCTGACAGAGTAGACTAAATGTCTCACAAAGTACAATTACCAGAATTCCAAAGCATTGAGCCAGGGCAGCTAAAGTGGTGTCAATCTGGATTATTTCTGCAGTGCAGATGTAGCCTCAGTTAACATGCTATGGAATTCTAGAATTTGTAGTATGCTGTGACACCAAAGTTCTCTTAAAGTAAAGGCAAAATAGAATTGCAAACCCTAAAATTGCATAGCATTAACCATGGCAGTTAAAGTAGTGTCAAACTGCATTATTTCTGAAGTTCAAATTAGACCTAAGTAACTATGTAACTAAGTGCAAAGGCAGGCTTACTGTTGAACATAAAGAAAACAAAAATAATGACCATGCATTCAAACTACACACATTCAAACTAGACAATGAGAAAATAGAAATAGTAAAAGAG
>CM034706.1:11944261-11956510 GCA_020142125.1 Phrynosoma platyrhinos
GAATCCAAAACAGTTACCTAGATTTACTCATCCATAACTGTTCTGTATTGATGATTCCAATTTAGTCACGACTGGTGGGGAAACTGTTACATGATGTTGTTATGGGGAAGGAAACATCTGGGGAAGCCCACATGGCTGGATTTCATAACTCCCATTATTTCTCAGATGACAACCAGGACATGTGTAGCCAAGCAACATCAGAGTGAGATCAAGATGACAAAAGTTATGAAGGTGGAAGAACACACAAGCTAGGAGAGGCTGCAGCAGTTTGCTTTTCCTTTAGCCTACTAGAAAGGACAAGATCCTGCTCCATCCTCTCCTCTTCCTGCTGCTGAGTTAATAGAGAACAATCTGTTTCTGCAGTCTGGACACAGGGATTGTCCCTGACAAATTGGGAGTGTTTTAGGCATGGGATTCAACCCCTGGGCCAAAGGATCTCCACCCGCTGGGTCGTATAGCCTTAAAGACATACATAAAGAAAAAAAAGTCATACACTTACAACTTGTTGAAGCCTTGAGTGTTTTGATATAATCTGACCAGAATGAACATTCTGCTTTCTTCAGCTCTTTCTGGTTTTTCAAAGAAGTAGTAAATTCCTTATAATTGTCTCCACCAGTGTCTGCTCGAAACATAGGCCAGGGTGATGCAATTCCAGTAATTTTTCTCGAGAATTTATAAGGGCCATTTGGGTTTCTAGAAAAAGGAATAGGGATGAGTACTTTATGATTACACCAGCCCCCAACACAACAACTTTCACAACAGCTGTTAAAACATTAAGAGTATAAACCCTGTTTGTTCTCCTTTTTTACACTCAGTGTTGCTTTTGATTTGGGAGGAAGAGGGTCCCATGTCCGAGTTCAAGAGAATACAGGGTGTAGCTGGGGGGGGGGGGGGAGAAAATGACGGCATTTCCCCGAATGAAATTTTCTTCTACTCCAGAATTTCCAGCATTGCAGTGATTTAAAATTTTTGTTGACAATTTAGAAATGTAGTTCAGGCATCCAAAGAAAAGAGGCAGGCAGAGTTACCAAGGGAATGCAGACACAGCAGATATAAGAGTTTTAGGTGTGAATGATTTTTAGTGGAGATTACCACACAGAGATGATATAATGGTGAAATAGTGCAACTACATTAACACAACTAAAATGACCTCAATAACGCAATTGAAACACAGTTTTCTGCATTACCTTATCAATCCATAATTGCACTTAGTTATTAACAATTGCATAACTCGTGAGCTTTCTGCACTCATCTTGCATTTAAAACTTTAAAACATTAACTGCCTCCCATCTCCAAGCCTACATTTCCCCTGCCGCCACCTTCACTGAGGTAACTCATTACTGGGCCTCCTCTTTGCCCCTAAGGCTGGGGATTCAGTGACTTGGGGACTGTCCATAAATCTTTCAGCTTTCCCATAAACAGAGCTTGCTAGATTTATAGCCTTTCTGCCACCTTTTTGTCCCCTAAAAGGAACAAATGGGGTTGAGAATTTACTAGGTGTCCCTAAGCAGGCAACCTTTTTGAGCCAGGAGCCAGGTTGCTGTCCCTCAGACAATTGGGGTGCTGAAGCACCAAATATATATATATATATATATATATATATATATATATATATATATATATTAAAATGCATGCACACTCAGCCCCAGAAAAGCCATGGCAAAACCCCTGTGGAGATTTTACCAAGAAAACCCCAAGAACAAGTAATAACAACAATAATCAATATCATCATGGAGGGCGGTGGGGGGTGGCAGTGGCAGGACCGACCTGGGGCTGGTTCAAAGTCCTTGGGGGGCCGCTTCCGGCCCCTGGACCTTAGGTTGCCTACCCCTGATGTAGAGCATGCTGGGAAATGTAGTTTCTGGAGAGTACTGTGAGGGTATAATTTACTGCTTTCAAAAAAGGATTTTCCAAGCTGCTTTCTCACTCACAGAATGAAATAATACTTTCTCACACCACTTTGGTCCAAAACACACTACAGAAATAATCCACTGCTGATGTTAGGTTACTGACATAACCCAGAAGCTTGTAACCCTTTGACTGATGCAGTTGCACTAATCTCTTCTGCACTCATAGAGTTCTGCAATTACAGCCATATCAGCGATCATTCATGGTTTCCTATCATTAATGATCTATAGTACTACCGACAACACAAACACAATGATATAACAATGAAAGAACATGACATTGTGTAGTAGGATTCATTGTGATTTGTTGCAATCCCACTTTAGTTCTGTTTTTAAAGCATCGTGTGGTAATCTCCAGTGTCTCACTCTGCAATGCTAGAAATTTGGGGACTAAAGGAAAAATTCATTTGAGGAGGGTCGGAATTCTTATTTGGAGACAATGGGCCTTTGCAGACTGCCAGAAATAGTGCAAATTGAGTCCACTTTAAGGGTTAGGGTTAGGGAATCATGGGAACTGTAGTTTATTGTGGCACCAGAGCTCTCTGACAGAGAAGGCTCAATGTCTCAGAAAAAACAACAATTCCCATGATTCCCTAGCACTAACCCTAACCCTAAAAGCGGACTCAATTTGCACTATTTCTGGCAGTCTGCAAAGGCCCAATGTCCTCCTTCTGCTCACTTTGAAGTTAGACGGATGAGAAGACCATGCTAGTAATTACAAGGGGGAAGGGTTATTCTGCAAAATGAATTAACTTGAAAGAGAATAGCTCTTCCAGTGCTACTGGTTATTAGTAATGCTAATGTTAATTAACATTGCTATTAACCAGTACCACTGGCAGAGTAATGATAGTGCTAATTAAGAGCCAGCATGGCATAGTGGTTTGAGTCTTGATTTATGACTCTGGAAACCAGGGTTCAACTCCCAGCTCGGCCATGAAACCCACTGGGTGACCTTGGGCAAGTCACATGATCTCAGCCCCAGGGGAAGACAATGGCAAACCACCTCTGAACAAATCTTGCCAGGAAACCCCATGATAGGTTCCCCTAAGGGTTACCAAATGTCAGAAATAACTTGGAGGCACACAATAACAATAACAACAACAACAACAACAACAACAACAGCAACAACTAAACAGAACTTCCATGTATAGAGACAGTGGGTCCCAGAATACCAAATGCTAGATCAGATCCAAACAACAGAAAGCCACCTCCTTCTTAACTCTTGTGGAAGACTGGTTGGAAACTGCTGATCTAGCAAAGGTATCCCTCCATGTTCCCATGCATACAGGTTTTGTGCTTTGCAGTACCTAAGGATATAAGAATAGCCACACTGGGCTAAAATAAGTGCTTGTCTTGTCTAGCATTCTGCTCACATGGTGGTTTGTCTATAATAGAGGTAAGCAGGTTCTGAAGCTTGAGGAGCTAGTTTTGGTTCATTCCATATAGTACACGATATAGTGATTTTGAGCATCATTTAGGACAGAAGTTGCACTACATCAGGGTTGGAAATTATCTGGCCCCCCAGATGTGGTTGGACTACAGTTGCCAACAGCCCTTGGCCAGTGGTATGGAATAGTAGGTTCTGCAGCCCAACAACATCTGGAGAGATGTGTGTGTTGTGTGTGTGTTGTACCCCTGGACCTGATGCACTTGGAGGTTTCTTCCAATTATGTAATTCTAGGATATAGCCAAGAAACAGATCTAAATGGAAGGTTTGAGGGAAACCACTATTATTCCACTATGACAAATATGGATTTTGGGAAAAAAATCCTTTTGGAATTTTTTATGTGTAATATATGAACTGGTTTTTGTTAACAGCTTCAGGGAGTGTCTCTTTTCTTTTTTTGACTTCCTCTGATCAGTTTCATTTGTTCCACTTCACTAGAACAGTACAGTTGTCTCTCCTCATTTGCGGACTTCGAGTCTATGGTCTTCGCGGGAGAGACAAGTGAGGACAGATAAAATGGCAGCATGGCCCTGCGCATGCCCCCCCAAGCCACAGTGCACACACCATTATTTTCAATGGGGCTGAAATATTTGTGAGCCCCCACAAATTGGGAGGGTCTACTGTACTCACCAATAGTACTGAACTTCATCCATGCTGATCATTAGCTCAGGTTTAATGGTTTTTGCAAGTGTCCTACAAAACTTGCAATTTCAAGAGGACATGAAAATCTGGGTAGTTCAAAAGGACAAACTCAGCTCTTTAAAAACCATGTCTTAATTCAAGAATGGATAATTGTGGAGCAGGTAGGGAGCATTTTTCACCATCCTACTCCCTGCAGAATCTGCAGACACAACTAGGAATGATGTTATCTTACTTTCAGTTTCATTTTTTGCTAATCTTTGGCTGTTATTTTTTTTGGGGGGGGCTACACACTGTGGAAGGGTTTGGGGCTGTGTGTGTATGTTGAATATTGAATATTTTTTTCCAGATGGTTACAACTGAGGTTTCTATTAAAGTTCAGTGTAGTTGGAGCGTAGCTAGTTGTGTACCAGAGATGCACACAGAAGGAGTTTGAAAAAGGAGTTCAGAAGCCTTGCTGTGCATTTAAAACTTGTCATGCAGCCAACTGGATCACAACACATGCAGTGCACACCCAGGTATTATAAAGCATGCAATACACACCCAGATTTTATAAAGTTGGCGAAGTACTGCATTATGGCTAAGGAGAGTGTCTTCTCTTCTAGAAGGTGCTGATTTTCATACTCAGGGTGGAAAGGCAGCCCAAATGCATATTGGACATCAGGCAAGAATTCCAGGCTTGAACTGAAAACAAAACAAAAAGAGAAATTGAGGAAGGACATGATGAAAAACATACCATCAGTCTATTTGTTGGATGCGGGGGAGGACTAAGAGATTGAGTGGAACTGAAGAGGTAAACGGGGATGGAGCCAAACTCACAAAAATTCCAACACCCCTTGGAAAATTGCTACATATGTAATAAGACAGGAAGACCATAAAAGATGTGAGAGAAAATGTTAGAATTTTAGGGGGGGGGGAGATAAACAGGTTGAAACTTCTGCCAGTCACTGTTGTCCATATTATGTTAGCAAAAAAATTATCTGAGTTAGCATCATGTAGCTCCCTGTGTTCATAAAATGATAGAACTGTAGTGTTGGAAGGGATGCAAAGATCATATGCTCCAGGCTTCTGCAATAGCACAGGAGCATAAAATAGCATGAAATCGCAGAATAATTTCCAGTGAATGAATTCTACCATTGCTACATGGTTCTGGGATTGAGAGCAATATATGGTGGCCAGCTTCTGTTTTCATCATACATTTTTCAGAAAATATCTACAGAGAGAGAGAGACAGAGCAGTAGCATGTATCCTTCCATTTTAGCAGTCACAGTTGCTGCCAATCCAGCCAAGTGGAAACAGAAATGGTACTCATGATAGCGAGGTTGCAAATGTTTTAAGGACTCGGGTGCATTTAACAGTAAAGCATTCTTCCAGAAACAATGGTTTGGTCTTTTTCAGTTGTTTTCCAGAAGAAAATGCACTCAGATTTTGTCTTTAAATTTGGGGGGGATCTGGAGGCTGGTAGGAGGGGTCTCGGGGAAAGGGATATAAGAAAAGCTCCTGATGGCACATGGCATTCAAACCATATGTTGCACTTTTCACACCTTACTGCCCTCCCATTATAGTAGGATGTTTTGCTTTTGTCCCACACTGGAAGTGAAGTTTCAGTTAATACTGCTTTGGGGGAAAATGTCAAATAATTGGATGTTTGGTAGAAGTGCAGCCTGCATCAGGTCTGCATGGGGAGAGGAAACAAAATTAGCCCATGAAACAACCAAAATTGTTCATTCCTGCTGGGGACACTAGGTCTGGAACTTCAAAAAGAGCATAAATGTCACCCGGCCCTGAGCAAAAGAATGCATATCAACATACCTCTGCCTTTAAAGCTGCATTAAGCTGCAATTCCACACAGATTTCCCATGAAACATGGGATAGCTTTGGCCTTTCTGTCCTCAGTCCCATCTTAAAACTTCAATAATACATTACATATGGAAAGGGAATTATTTACCAGCAGTTGACAAAACAGACTAGAGCGAGTTGAAATAAAATTAAAGCATATTTTCCCATTCTCTGACTGTTTAGACAAGGATTAAGCAGGATCAGAGCTCAATGATTTTGTTTTGACAATAATGTGCTTGTTCCCCCCCCCCACTTTACCACAATATTTGTCCTAAATATTGCTCTTAAGGTAGTATGGATTTCAAGACGAGAAGGGGTCATGGAATGGACTGCTCAGCAATGAGGCCACTTATATTAAAAGGGTAACTTTCTTCCAGAAACTGGAAAAGTTATTCTTTGAGACTACAACCCCCAGACTTCCCAACCAGCATGCACACTAGGTAAGGGACACTGGGAGCTGTAGTCTAAAAATGAGCTTCTAAGCTCTGCTTTATTTGGTAATATAATAGCAACTGTGATATTCTAAGAACTGCCTTGCCAAGTCAGATCAAGATCATTGAAATGCTCACAGGAAAGCAATAAACTAAGCTCCTTCCCCTTTTATTTATGTGTGGTTTTGGTATTTAGTGGCATACTGCAGTTGCACATGGAGGTTCTATTAACTGTCTTCATTGTTCTGTGTGATAGGTGTGTCAAATATGTCTAATCTTTCTTTTTCTTTCCTTTTTAAGAAAGGCTATCTAAAATGGTGTCCATTACTTCTACCTTTTACTTGATAATCCCCAATGTTAAGTAGACTTTGTCTAAAACTACTGGCTTTTGTGGGGGAAGGATAGATCCACAATCCATTACTAGTCAGTGCTGCTACATGTACATTCTTATACTACAGGAGAAAAAGTTTAGCTGCCCACTATAAACACAGCAGAGGCTACTAAAACTAGCTACTTTGGGTGCAAATGACTTTTCGATAAACATAAGAACATGTCTTATAACGAATCCATTTAGCCAAGATTGGATGCAGCTTCCTTTGAGAACAGAATTAGTTGTCATCAAGTTGAATTTGACTGACAGTAGAATTCAGAGACTTGGAGACCATCCACACTGCAGAAATAATCCAGTTTGACATCACTTTAACTGCCATGGCCCAATGCTATGGAATCCTGAGATCTGTAGTATGTTTTGGCACCATAGCTCTCTGACAGAGAAGGCTAAATGTTTCACAAGACAACAATTCCCATAATTCCATAGCACTGAGTCATGGCAGTTAAAGTGGTTTCAAACTTAATTATTTCTGCAGTGCTGATGCAGCCATAGCCTTGTTCGTCTGGAATATCAGACTGCACCTTTGAGACTAAGGAGCTTATCACACACTCAGTCTCCGTCTGTAGAGGCTTTTGGTCTACTTCTTTAGATGACTGATGGTGATGCTATCAATGAGAGACGTCCAAGCTCTATAGTCACCAACAGCCTTGCTCAGGTTTTGCACTCAGGGCTGTGGTTTCCTTGACTAAGGGCCAATGCAGACAGCCCCTAAGGGCCGGTTCGGTGCCTCCCCTGGGAGCGCTGGATCAGGGCCACGGCAACCACACGCTGTGGCCCGATCCAGGTTTTTGCCACAACGGCTCTAAATCAAAAACCCCTTTACTCTTTTCTTCGTGCCTTCCACTTTACTAAGCATTATGGTCTTTTCCAACAAGTCACACTGTCTCATGATATATTCAAAGTATGACAGCCTCAGTTTCAGAGTGAGAGTTCAAGCTTGATTTGTTCTAAGATTCATTTGTCTATTTAGCAGTCCATGGAATTCATAGGACTTTCTTCCACACCACATTTCAAATGAGATGACTTTCTTCCTACCAGCTTTCTTCACACTCCAGCTTTCACAACCATACATAGAAATTGCATGTGTAATATGAGTACAATAATGCCCGTCCTGCAAAGTTGTAAGATTTACTGCTTCAGAATTCAGAAAGAATGGCTTACAAGGGTCTTGGTGGCAATGAAGGAGTAATGTACTCCCATTCCAAAACTAACATCAACAGGAAAGAGGACCACTACTTTACTGGTGTAACAAGTAATGGTTTGTACTTACTTTCAAAAGTTACTTCTAAAGGGCACTATTAGAGCATTTTGACAATACTTTAACATGTTTTATGCCATTCTCTTGCCTATCCCAAGGGTCCCCTCTTCCAATGAAGAAAGCAACTAAAAGTAATGGAAAAATAATGAGCAGCACAAAAATTAACAAGGTGAATTACTTTTTTCAGAATTGTAATAATAATATTAATATAATAAAATTTTATTTGTACCCCACCCCTCTGTGCACAATTGGGGTGGCTAACAATGATTGAAATAAATAAAATACAAACCCAAAAGGACCAATACCCACCCATCCCTTAAAAAAGTATTATAAGAATTGTAACCAGTGATGGGTAATATCTCAAACAATGTTAATGGGTAACAGGAATGAACTGCTTTTTAAACTTGGAAATTTCTAAGCTCTGCTGCTTATGAAGCATTTGGAATACTTAGGGATGATCACCAAATATAGACTCCCTAAGTAGGCTTGACTCTTGTAACATTTTTGATAATGATGAAAATCATTATCTGGATATCAATGGTCAGCATTTTCAGCAAATAAATCATAGCCTTCTCATAACCAATTATCTTTCCTCTCTTGTCTGCAAAATATTTCCAAACCTCATTGTATAGCACTGTATGAGCTCATCTTATGTTCATCATCTTCTGCATTTTAGTTGGCTTTGTGAATAGTTTTGGTTTTAGCTACAGGTGAAAAAAGATTGAATTCATTGGGGAATGATAGAAACACATCTACATTACATCACTGCTCAAAAGGAGTGGGTCATAGATTTTGGAGGCTTTTTTATAGTGGAGGATTAAATAAAAAGCAACCATAATTTTATTATAATTTGAGGGAAGACTGAAAATATTGGTGAGACAAAAATAAGTGTTTTGCCATATGGACCACCATTTGTCTTCAAATAAAATAAATGTAAGGGTAGTATTTGTCCCAGCTGACTGAGATGGGCAGGTCTGGAGTAATCCTAGAAGCCAAATTAGAAGGGCAATCCAATCTAGAATGAATGTTCTTTCCTGCTACTCCAGAAGATTTAGGGTTCATTATTCTGGATTTGATCAGAGAATTCATTATATTTGTCAATTTTTCTTTGAAAGAACTGAAATTACCAGCAAAGAGATTCTGACTAAATGTTAGAAACAGCTTCTGAATGTTAAAAGCTGTTTGAAAGTGGAATAGACTATCACAGATAGTGATGGGCTCTCTTTCATTGGAGGTGTTTAAAAAGAAATGATATGAAGACCTCTCATGGCTGCTTTAGTGGTGGATTCCAGCACTGTCAGAGAGTTGGACCAGATGAGCATCCAGGTTCCTTTCAACTCTACGATTCTGAAAATGGCAGACATGTGGAGAGATGGATGACCTCTCTACAGCTTACCTGAAACTGTGTCACCTCTATAGGCATATGGATCTGTCATGATAAGGGAAATGGTTGGTTGATATAGGGATAAATTGATAGGGTGAAATAGTGCTATGTCTAAAGAAAAAAAGACTGAAGGGAGGTAGTAAGCAGAAAGGGAAACAAGGCTGGGAACCAAACATGCAACGACAGGAGGGGTTGCAGTTTATGGCCTTGTTTATTTTCTGGTGAAGGACATGGATAGTAAAGGAAGAATACCTTCCTTCCTGGGATAGATGAAATGATAATGGAGATGGGGAGTTGAGGAAAGGGGAAAAGTTTAAAGAATCGCTTCGATCTAGATCAAAGACCACAGGCTGCGGTTTGGAAGGAGGGGCAGGAAGAGGGAAATTCTTAAGAGGGTAGGCTGTTTGGGGGAAAATCAGATCTGACACAGCCAAGTCTGGTGAACTTCTGTCTTGAAATCCAAAATAAATCTTTAGTCTTTTATACTACAGTGCTGTCTTGGTTTTTGAAATCTGAGTGCGATGAACATGACAAACTGACTTGGAAATCAAGTTCTTTCAAATAAAATTTGACAAATGTGGTGATTTTTCTGATCAAATCCAGAATAACTAACCCTAACTCTCATCAAGATGCATCAAGAAGGGTGTAGCTGCTGCTATACCTTCCAACATCTCACAGATAAAAACTGGACACATGTGGCCAAGAAACAGGTGTGTTATCTGAATGGCAATTCTTAGTAAAGAGAAAGAACAAACAGGCTAGGAGAGGCTGCAGCAGTTTGCTTTTGCTTGAGTCTGTAGGGGAAGGCCAGAGTCCCACACAATCCTTTCCTCTTACTCCTACTGAGTTGATTGAATACAAATGACTTTTGCACTTTGAACTCAGTTTGTAGCAACTGAAGTACGAGTAAAGACAGAGAGGGAAATGGGGTGGTGGGAGAAACTGAAACATCTTAAAAGCAACTGAAAAAGTGAAAAGCCAAAGGATTAATTGGGACTGTCCATGACAAATCAGGACAGTCGTTGGAGGATATGCATTGTTACTCTCTAGAACCTACTACCTCAAACAGTTCCCTCACTCTGCCCTTGTCTATAACCTATACAGTTGCCCTCCACATTTGCGGTTCTCACTTTTGCAGCTTTGATTATTTGAAGTTTTGATTAATATGTTCTCTCTATAAATCTCTAGGTCCTCCAGAGCAACTTTGCCATAGGTTGACCATAGAATTGTGCTGGAGAACCTAGAGGTTTCTAGAGAAAACACTTCTCTAGGCATTTGTAGGTCCTCCAGCATGAACTTCTAGCAGATGTTGATCATAGAGTTGCACTAGAGGACTTGGAAAGAGGTGTTCTTTCAAGTAAAAAGAATAGCGTTGTTTTTTTATTTGTGTTTTTTCCACATTTCCAGGGGTCCTTCACCCCTAACCCCAGGGAATGTGGAGAAACCCTCATTCTCCCAATGGTAGGGCTGAGAAGGTCAGTGGGTTGCCTTGCAAAAAGAAGGAAGATGGTATGTACATTTTTTCATAGTCTTAAGCCAGCAAAAGCTATAGACTCCTAGGAAAACAGGGTAATAAACTGGCTTCTCTCTGGCCTCTCCATGCCTCTTCAGGCAGAAGGAGGATTTTCAAGGCACAGAGAATTTTCAACTCTAAAAGTAGCTCTTAGCAAACAAATTTAGGAGATCCCTTGATCTCAGCTGTATATGATTTCCGATGTAAAAGGTTATACCGTCTAGCCGTCTGTTTGGTTACTGATAACCAGACCACAGAACCATGCATAAGGCACCTCATTTTAAATATGTGGATGGAATTTATTTGATATCCTCTGAAGAAAACTCTTTCCTTCTGCATCTATTTGCAGGTTCAGCTAAGTTTCCTGGTAATATATTAAGCAAATTATAAATAGAGAGCATGAAACCCTTGTTTCCTGAGCTGCATTGCTTTGGTTTGACAAAAGATTGCAATTGGAAAAGAACATCCTGAGCTGACAAGGTGCTTGAGGCAAATGCTGGATGAGTATTTTGACATCAGATGACATTTGCTCTTGCTCCCTATACAAGCCTGAAAATGAAGTCCCCAATTTCTGCAGCCCTAACCAAGACCTCAATCATTTTGTTACTATAATTGCATAAATATATTCTCCCCCCCCCGGCAAAAAAATCCACCAATTCCTACACAAAAAGTGAGGGTGAGGTGTACTAAAGACACATGAAGGGAAATACCTCCTTCATGTGTTTTCTGTGCAACCCCAATTTTTATTTTACATGATTGTTTAAATTTATATAATATGTTTTTAAAAATTACAATTTGCATGTATTTATGGATTCCTATGAAGGAAAACCACATGTAGTTTTCAAGCATGCATTTCCTGAACAAAAGAAACATACAGATGCACACATCCCACACACTCTTATGCAGGAATCAGCATATTTTGCCCAAAAATGTGTTTAGTATGTAAACACATTTACTGCATAGGAAAGCCACTTGTATATGTATGTGTGTGAATTAATATTTCCTCATGAAATCCCCTTTGAGAAAAATCTTTCAGGTGCACTCCATTTCCTTAGTGGAGTCTCTTGAGTGGGAAAAACAATATTTTGTAAAAAGCAAAAAACAAAAACAAAAACTTTCATTGTATTTTGTATAAATTTCTGACCAAAAAGAACTTTTTGCATAAATCCAAGATTTTCATGTATGCAAACTTTAGCTCATAAACACGCATTCCATGCATCTGAGGAAATAGGCCAAGTCTACAAAGTTTGTGCTACAACCTATTCCACATAGTTAGTCTCAAAGTTTCTGCAAGACCCCTTTGCATACTGAGGTATTCTCACATTCTCATTTAAAAATATATAAATATCAGCTTTCTTGTGAACCATCGATGGCTTCCCTATGCATTCTGACCTCTAGCCATCACCCAGGACAAAAAAGAAGCACAATAAAAACACTGGT
>CM034706.1:11956610-11978213 GCA_020142125.1 Phrynosoma platyrhinos
TTACATGGGAATAGCAGACAATCTCCTTGATTGCATATCCTCATACCCCGAAGCCATGCCATTAACAACCGAACAATACGTATTTAACACAGAACAATACACAGCTTACATGGAATCATTCCTCCCTACCCAGGGTCTCACAGTATATATAGACCCACTCTCTTTTCTTACAGTATTCTCTGAAGATGCCAGCCACAGATGCTGGCGAAACGTCAGAAAGAAACTCTTCTAGAACATGGCCACACAGCCCGAAAAACCCACAAAAAACATTCACAAAAGGCTTATTTGTTATTTTTCACATGCACTACAAACTTAGCACAGATGCTGCCTACTGTAAATACCTTTTTTTCTTCCACTAAATAATATGTAGCCATACTTTGGTTCAAATATTGATCAAAACAGAGACTGCATTCAAGAAATCAGAAGACTAGGATTGGGAAGGGCAGCTATGAAAGAACGGGACAAAATCATAAAGTGTAAAGACATAACTCTGAACACTAAAGTGAAGATAATCCAAGCCACTGTATTCTCCATCATCATGTATGTATGTGAGAGCTGGATAGTGAAGAAAGCTGATATGAAGAAAATCAACTCATTTGAAATGTGATGCTGGAGAAAAGTACAGTCAGCCCTCCATATCCACAGATTTTTTTATCAACAGATTCAAGCATCCACAGTTTGAAAATATTTTAAAAATATATAAATTCCAAAAAGCAAACTTTGATTTTGCCATTTTATACAAGGGACACAATCTTACTTTGACATTATATTTAATGGGACTTGAGTATCCATGGGTTTTGGTTTCCACAGGGGGTCCTGGAACTAAATCCCAGTGGATACCAAGGGCCTACTGCACTGAGAATAGTATAGATGGCCAAGAAGACAAGCAAATCGGTTCTAGAACAGATCAAGCCTGAACTCTCCCTGGAAGCCAAGATGACTAAACTGAGGCTGACGTACTTTGGCCACATCATGAGGAAGAATGAGTCATTAGGGAAGAAAATGATGCTAGGAAAGGAAGAAGGCAGCAGAAAGAGTGGAAGACCACATGCCAGATGGTTAGACTTGATCAGGGAGGACATGGTCCTGGGCTTGCAGGACCTGAGCAGAGTGGCTGAGGACAGAGAGCCTTAAAGATGTCTCATCCACATGGTTACCACCAGCTGAAGCTAATTTGAGGGCAGTTAACAACAAACAAATATTTCAGAGGAAGGAACAGGCAAAACCACCTCTGAGTATTCTTTGCCTAAGAAAAACCTATGAAATTCATGGGGTCATTGCAAGTTAACAAGCAACCTGAAGGAAAACAGAGAGAGAGAGAGAGAGATTCAGACTATTAGAGGAAAACCAATTCTCCCTCCACTCAAACTTTCAGTGATTCTCTTCATCCCCATTGCCACTCTACCTTGGTCATATGAGCTTTGTAAATAGTTTTGAGAGCATTTTTAAGCTGTTGTATCTGACCTAGTATCTAAAATGTGTTTCCATAAGTACACAGCATGAATAAATGGGATGTACAGAAAGGTCATAATATGGTCAGACTGGATGCTAAATTTAGTCAAGTTTGGTGGTGGTCTAGGGAGAAGCAGGTTGTTATTAGATGGATGGAGACCTTTCTTTCCCCCATAGGGAAGTGTACCTAAGGTCCCTGTGAACAGCAAGAATTCAGTTGGCACTGGAAGTGGGTATGAAAAGCAGGCAGAGAGCTGACTTTGCTCTTTGCTGGAAGCCCTCTGGCTCCATGAATTCCCTTAGGAATCTGTTTAGGAACAAGAATCTGTTGGAGCCATGAAAGCCCAGTCTGTTTGTACATACAAATACACCTTACAACAGAAGGCCACAGATCACAAGCCTCCTGAGACCTCTTTTCCTGAGAAAAGGAGCAGGAAAGATGACTGGAATAGCAAATTTGTAGATTTTCTGGTTTGGAGAGCTACAATCTTTGGTTAAGAGCTAATGTGATGTATTGCTTTGAGTGCTGTAAGACTCTGAGATACCAGGGTTCAAAGCCCTGCTTAGCTATGGAAACCCACTGGGTGACCTTGAGCAAGTTACATTCTCTCGCCCTGAAAGGAAAGCAACAACAGACCTCCTCTGAATAATTTTTTCCAGGAAAAGGATAGAGCTGCCAGAGGTTAGGATCAACATGGACATACCAAAGTCCAAATCAAATCCTTCTTATGTGGACTAATTTGTAAATGAAATCCATTAGGTCTATCTGTCTTCTTACCTGGCCACAAAAGAGCTCTCTGGCACATGGTACATGAAGACGTTTCCTCGGTTGTGACCAGCCCAGTGTTTGGCCATGTCAATTGTAGGACAAATGATGAAGTGATCCCTGGAAAAACAACAACAGAGAAAGCAATGTTATCACCTAGGAAAAAAAATTTGTGCAACCAAGAATGATAAAGATTTTGAGCATCATACCTTTTGCTTTGGAAAAGGGAATTTATATGCTAGGAAGTCAGGGCTTACCTAAACGCAACAAATAACATGTCTTCAGGGCAAAGGCTGCTTATAATTTGAAGATAAATAAATCAATTGAAGTAAGACTGGTGGTTTTCATGGAAAAGGAAAGGGCTTCCAAAAGCTTCTCTGAGAATTCAGAAGCAGAGGAAGATGAATAATGGAGGTTCACCTTCCCTACAGTTGCACTTACTTCTGCTGACTTTTCCTTGCAAGCTTCAGACATAAGAGAAATAACATAGTGTGCTTTAAAGCATGTTAACTGTACACAGGGTATTAGCAAAGTACCAGAAACCTTTCTACTGCTTTGTCTGAATGCAATGTGAGCATGCTCCAGAATTCTTAATATTGCATAGGGGCTCTTATGAGTGTTTAGTTAATGAAATCATCAGAGCTTGGAGAAAGTTACTTTTTGGGATTACAATGACACAAGCACTGCCCTGGTACTCAGAAAGTATGTTGCTTACTTGGGATATAAAGTGTCAAGAGAAAGCATGTGAATGGCCATGCTGGCTGGGGAATACTGGGAGTTGTAATCCAAAAAGTATTTTTAAATGTTTTAGCTCTGGGAATCACGAGAGTAGAGAGGGACCATACCTTCATTCATTCAAACCCCTTCTTTGCCTCAGTGGAAGATTGGAAACACAACATCCTTGAGATTCACACAGTTTCTTCTTAAAATGTAAGGCTTAAATAATTCAATTGAAGGGGTGCCCACTACCTCTTGAGGCCTCCTGTTCCACTCTAATGTATATCTGCAAGGCCATTGCAGCTCATTGCAGAAACTGAATCCTGCTGCTGTTATCACTATTTTTATGAGGGAAATATTTTCAAGGAGGAGCAACTGAGAAGAAAAATCGTTCAGGGAGCGAATGCATATTCTACCACTACCTGTAGTTCCACATTACTGAACTGTCCTTTCTGTAGTTTTCCCTTCCTTTCAGCATTCAAAATGCAGATGCAGTGAACATCACGGTGGGCCATGCTAGGCATGTACATGTGCAATGTTTTCATGAGAAGGAAGAGGTGAGGAGGGAAAGAGATATGCACCCCTTCTCAACCACTAGCTGCTTTTCTAGTCAGAAGGTGATATAGCAGTTCTGTTGTACACTTTGGCATGTAACTTGTTGTTGACACCTCAGGCTTCATCCCCACGATGGAAATAATGCAGTTTGATACCACTTTAACTGCCATAGCTGAGTGCTATGGAATTCTGGGGTTTGCAGTTTTGTGAGCTATTTAGCCTTCCCTGTCAGAGAGCTCTGGTGCCACAGCAAACTACAAATCCCATGATTCGATAGGATTGATCCATGGCAGTTAAAGAGGTGTCAAACTGGATTATTTCTGCAGTACACATGTAGTCTCAGATTGCTGCTCTTTGGCCATTCACTCAGCTGTGGCCATTGGGAGGCTATTATTCGGGTTCTACTGTGGCCTTCTTTCTAGTCTGGTACCTGCACTCAAGGTAAGATAGACTATAATTCCCATCATCGACATATGTTATGGGGTGGATGGGAACTATGATCCAACACATCTAGATCAATCCAGGCAGGGAGAAAATTGTTCTCTAGTCTGAACTTTAGTTATGTCACCTTGAGTCCTGTACTGGGAGAAAGGTAGGATATTGATTGATTGATTATTAAAGTTTTCTTTTCTAAAGTTGGGATAAAGTGCTCTACTATTTTTGAAAATGTGTTGTTGCTTTTTAAGCCACCACATACAGTTCTTTACCCCACCCCATGAATTACTAAGAAATTATTTTAGGCTCCAAAAATTCACATTTAGCAGAGACCACAAAACCACAGGGTTAACTGACTGCCCTGTGCTAATCAACAATTTCACTATGCTATTTTCATCTAAAACCAAAGAAACCAAAAAACTAATGTTCTTTCTCTGCTCTGACATGAACCATGATGGTGCTTTTTAAGACTGCAGATGATTTGAGAATTAAGAGGCCTTCTGAGAAATATTAGAAAGTCATAGAAGTTGTAGGCTTGAGCAGTTTCTGTTGACTGTAGAGGGAGCAAATTACTGAGAGAGGCTGCATGTTGTAATTCCTTTTTAAAGAGAGGAACAACAAAATTTTCATATTATTTGATGCGTTTCTCTAAGCACATTGGCCTTGACTCAACACAACATAATCCCATTTCTTTCAATGGATTCTCCATTGAACTTTACCCTCCACTGGACTACACCCAGAGAGGAGAGCTGTAATAGGAGAAAGAGTTAATGTACATTGGCTGCAATGCAGAGATCACACAAAATAAAAATTCCACATATTCAATGGCATTTGTGTCAAATTCTGTCTCAAGCAAAATGAGGAGGGCTCTTCAGTGCAAAGGGAGAACCTCAAATATAGACTGAGTATCAAGGATTTTGGAGGACAGGGTTGGTATTTTCCATCCCTATTTCCCCTAAAAACAATCAGAAATCTTATCTAAAGGATCTGTTCCCAGAATAAGGCAAAATGAGGAGACTATTCCTTCTAGTTTACCTAGAAGGGACATTTAATCTAACCTGTTTTCCAGAAAGTGGATGAAGAGTAGAGCAGAGCAAAGCAGACAGTGAGCACTGGTGCTCCAATAATGGGAAAGGAAGGAAGCAGCTAACTAATGCTGCATCTGTGCTGCAGAATAATGCAGTTCAACACTGCTTTAACTGTCATGGCTCCAGCCTATGGAATCCTGGGATTTGTAATTTGTTGTGGCACCAGAACTCTCTGATAGAGAAGGCTAAAAAGTGCACACAACTAGAAATCCCAGAATTCCATAGCATTGACCAATGGAAGTTAAAGCAATGTCAAACTGCATTATTTTGTGCAAATACCACCTTTGTAAATTAGATCACCTGCAGTAGGGTTGCCAGATCACCAGGTAGAGCAGCAGCTTGCTACAATTTGTATATCTTAGTGAGGAATAGTGAGGGATGGCGAGTACTGCAGTTTGGTCATATCTGGGACAACATAGGCAGTAAATAGTACTGAGCTGAAGGGACCAATGACCTGAACTCTGTTAGTAAAATACTGTTTTCAGCAGCAGATGAGACATATCAGGATTTAGCAGATTTAGACCAACCATGAAGCAACATTGCCCCATGTTGCTGCTACAAATCTCATCCCAGGCTTGGTGAAATTTGTTCACCACAATTGTTACTACTAAGAGAAAAGCAAGAGTTTCAGAAAACAATCCCTGAGATATCTAACCTGACTCTTATGAACTCAATATTTCTTCTAGTGTTCTGCCATCTTAATATGCAGCTGATGTTTGTATT
This sequence comes from Phrynosoma platyrhinos, assembly GCA_020142125.1. NCBI lineage: Eukaryota > Metazoa > Chordata > Lepidosauria > Squamata > Phrynosomatidae > Phrynosoma > Phrynosoma platyrhinos. Next base: position 11,962,347 of record CM034706.1, read on the forward strand.
CGCATTGTCATCCTAGTGACTCATCTGTCTCCAAGAATCCTCACCACATCTTTAACCTTGGGGGTATTAACAATATTAACATTTGCTGGAGGTAGAGCAAGGCTAGCAAATAAGTTGACAACATCATAAATGATGACAATATAAAGCAAGGCTATGAGTGTGATATAGTGGGTTTGAGTGTTGCACTAGGATTCTGGAGGACCAGGGTTCAAATCCCTGCTTAGTCATGGAAACCTTGGCCAAGTCACTGTCTCAGCTTCAAAGGGAGGCAATGACAACCCTCCCTGAAAAAATCTTGCCAAGAAAACCAAATTATGGGCTCACCTGGGGTCACCTTAAGCCAGAAATGACCTTAAGGCACACAAGACCAGGTTGCTAGAATGAAAAACTAGACAATTAATACCCAGCTGCACATGACTTTGGAATTTCTAAAAAGCCCAGTAAGGATTGTCAGTATTCAAGATGCTTTTCTGCATGACGAATAAGAAATAACTGCAAAGAAAGAACAGGAGCCAGCATCCGGGAGACCGGATACAAGTTGGTTTCTTATCAAAGACCCATATGGTGAACTGTCCAAATTTAAACCTATAAAACCACACATAGGAGCAGCTAAAGAAAATGAAAGAAATACTCTCAAACCACAAGTTACAGTATATGGGGGTTACAGTGCAACCACTCAGACCTTTTAGGAGCTTATAATAACCTGATCTGAGTTTGACAGAAGGGTCACAGTCCATAACTTAAAAGCGCTCTGAGTTTCAGTCTCACCAGTTTCTTGACTTTTTTATATGTGTACACATTTCACATGTGCACATCAAAAAGAATAGAAAACTTTATTTTTGAATCTCAAGCTATGTTGCCGGGGGGGGGGGAGATTCTGGAAATGGTAGTCAAAAAAGTTATATTTCCAAACTTTAGTAAATAAAAAGAGGAGTCCCTGAACTCTGAAACACATTCCTTCATGACAGATGGTGGCTCTCACATGCGTGGGGCTCTGAATCTGCTTCTGGGTTTAATGCATTATCCATGAGAGATATCCACAATTTTGGGGATATGGTTCAGCACCTTGGATTTCCCCTTTAAATTTCAGACTAAAATCCAGAGTGGATTCACCGCCTCATTGATATGAAAACCACTATCTGTTACTAGCATTCCTCATATATTTGTAGCACTTGTTTAATATTCTTCAAGGCCAAAGTCATAAAAAATGCAGTGGTTCGGAAAGCACATCAGGGGTCATGAAGAATTCCCATGACCTCAATCCTCAGAGGCTGCATCTGCAGTGCAAATAATCCAGTTTGACACCACTTTAACTCCATAGCTCAGTGCTATGGAATTCTGAGACTTGTAGTTTGTCAATGCACCAGAGCTCTCTGACACAGAAGGCTAAATGTCTTGCAAAACTACAGTTCCCGTTTCATCCATAGCATTGAGCCATGGCAATTAAAGTGATGTCAGACTGGATTATTTCTGCAGTGTGGATGCAGCCAGAATGATTTAGCATCATACAAATACAAATAGTTGGAAAAGTAGGGTGTTTTTTTTTAAACTCTCTCAAGATTTAAAAAAAATGGGAAAAGGTGAGGGAATAACTGAGGACTGAGTGTACTTAGTAGCCACAGCATGTTAAATAACTGGTGAGACTTTCAGTTAGCCTCAAAGGTGCTACAAGATCTTTCTACATACTGGTGAGACTGGGGTTAAAAAAGAAAAGAAAGAAAAGCATTGGGATGAGGATTTTGTTTTTAGCACATTAGTGTATTGGTGTATTATTTTAGTATATTGTAGTGCTGTGCTTTATTGTTTTATTCTTGATAGTATATGTCTGACATTCCACTCTTTGGTGAAAATGGCATTATAAATAAACCTTATTATTATAAATAAGCATAGTTATTAAAAGAAATTGGATCAGGAAGACAAAATGGGCTATAGAAGAGGGCAAGGGTGCACTCGAACTGTAAACAAGAGCATATTGCATCAATTCATTGCTGTTTCCATTTGTTTCTTTGAAAGAGAGACCTCCAGATCACCCTATTATCAACAGTCCTACCCAGGTCTTGCAAATTCAGGACCATGGCTTCATTAAGTCTCTCCACCTGTTAGGTGGTCTTCATCTTTTCTTACTCCCTTCAGCCTTTCCTCGCATTATTGTCTTTTCTATTGCCATGTCTTCTCATGATATGTCCAAAGTATCTCAGTCTCAGCTTAGACATTTTGGCTTCTGGAGGGAGTTCAGGGTTGATTTGATCTTGGACTCATTTATTGGTCTTTTTGGCTGTCCATGGTATCTGTAGAACTGTTCTCTAGTACCATATTTCAGATGAGTTGATTCTCTTCTTATCAGCTTTATGAGAAAATGTATTTTGCTTTTCCTCCCTCCCTCTCTCCCATCCCCTCTCTATCTCTCTATCTCTCTATCTGTCATGGGGGGGGGGGGAGATGAGTTAACCATCCAGAATAACACAAATGTTTTCCTTACCGAGTGGCATTTTCCAAAGCTCTAGAGAATGAGGCATATTCAGTGGATGAGTGCTCCAGGGAATAAAACCAAGTGGCTGCATCCTGCACAATGGTGTTGGCATCTTCTCCCCCCAAAGAGTTTTGGAGAGCCTGGTAGAAGGCTGTTTTGCTGCTGCCACGGCCTTGGGTCTCTTCAAATCGCTAGTTAGGGAAGTAAATGGACCATTAGCTACCAAGAATCCAAATACTGGGTTAGACCTACCAAGATCAGCCTACTACTAGTTCTTCTTCTTCACTTTATCTATCACCCACTTTTTTCCCCCAAAACCAAATTTCAAAGGAGCTGTAAAGAGTATTAGCCATTCAGATAATTTTTTTCATACCTTATGTTGGAGTGGATGAAACCTCGAAGTCCAGATGCCAATTTTGCACTCCCACTCCCTTTGGAAATCAAGGCACAGGATCCCCAAACCTCATTTTAAAGGAAAATTGGCTTTTACGGTCCAGGAATACAATTTCCCCTTTTTGCCAAAATATTATTGGGGGTATAGGGGGGGCTTCTTTGGGGGTCCAGATAGGTGGGAGAAGGGGTGCATGCAAACTGTGAATTACACGATTCTTCTCCGCAAATTGTATTATGTAATAGCAAACCCAGGTTTATTTTGTTTTATTTGTTTAATTTATATCCCACTTTTCTCCCAATGTGGGACCTAAAGTGGCATACAATATAAGTTAAAATACAATATAACTAAACAATATATAAGTTAAATCATAAGATCTACATTGGAGGGCTTTCTTTCAGTCCCACCACCATCACAGACTCGGTTGGTGAGGAAATGACAGAGAGCCTTCTCAGTGGCTGCTCCGACCCTCTGGCATTCTCTTCCATGGAAAGCTAGCCTGGCTCCTTCCCAGTTCTCCTTTTTATCAGCAGGTTTTTAATATGGAATCACTCACAGAGAGGCTCCTTATTGGAATGTGTGTGTTTTATTTTCATTTTACCTTTTGTATGCTCTTAAAATATTTTTGTGCTGTTTTAATGTTATGATTTTAATTCCTTTCACATTTTATTGTCGAGTTTTAATTGCTTCCTTTTCTGAGCCACCTTGGACCCCACTCTGGGAGAAAGGCATGGTATAAATGTAACAAACTAACAATGTAATTAAAACATTAAGACGATTAAAACGCATTCAAAAGATAGTAAAAATATACTATTGATATACTTTTCTCTTATCCATTCATCTCCATCTTTTTCACTAGTCTGAGTGTGACCAGGGTTCAATTCCCAGCTCAGCCATGAAACCCAATGGGTGACCTTGGACAAGTCACATGCTCTTAGCCTCAGGGAAAGGCAATGGCAAACTTCCTCAGAACAAATCTTGCCATGAAAACCCCTAGATTTTCCTTAGGGTCTCCATAAGTCAAAAACACAACAGCAACAGCAACAACCCACACTCATCTATCCCATCCTCCATCTTCCCTTTTCTCCCTTCTCTCTCCCATTCTCTCAACATCAGAGTTTAATCAAGATGACAAAAGTTATAATCAAAGAAGAAGAAGACACAAACTAGGAGAGGGATGCAGCAGTTTGCTTTGACCTGAGCCTAATGGGAAGGACAACATTCCACCTCCTCTTTTCCTCTCTCTGCACTAAGTGAAGAACAAACTATGTTTGCACTTTCAATTCAGTTTGCAGCATTAAAGTAAGCTGAGGACAAAGAAGAAAAGTGGGGGAAGAGGAGACAAACAGGAACATTTAAAAAACAACTTGAAAAGTGGGGCAATAGAGGATTAATTGACTCTGTCCCTGACAAATCCAGACATTTGGAGAGTATCAGGTCTAAAGTTTGTCACAGTTGACCAGAGAGTAATAATGAGGTTGTGTGAAACTTGAGTGATTAAAATATAGTACATGAACTCCAGTCAAGCTCTCTAGGAGCTACACTTAGTACATGAATCAGTCAGAAATCCAGCTAGCAACAATGAAAGCTGTCAACCATCCACCCCACATTCTCAACAGAGCCAAGAGTTTTTTGGAAGGCTTTTTATATCTTATTTTTTTTAAGATGAAAATGTCTTCAAAGTTGGAAGGTAAAGATCATTTATTGCAATGGGTAGGTTTCTCCTACCTCCAAACTGGATGGAATTAGTTCTTGAAAAACTGGTAAGCTGAGCATTCCCTCTGCAGTGCTTTCTTGGCAGTAGATGTGTTACTGGCTCAGAAAACTGCTGTGAATCATCTTTTTCCAAATAATTCCAGAGAAACTGACATCTAATAATAAACCACCTTTATTTCTTATCATTGGCTTCATTCAAACCAAACTGATACCTCTGTTTCAGCACTCAAAATGACTGTGTGCACGTAGGCCTAGATTTTGCATTTGGCAGATCTACATAGTAAATGTGTTTGCACTTTAAATCCTCACTTTAAATAGCAGATTGGATCTCACATGCTGGAATGTTTTCTTTTTTCATATAGACTAGCCATGTATGCTTCACCAGAAAGGGGAAAGGCATCATTTAAAATATAGACAGTTTTTGACAGATATTTTATATGAAGTAATATGATGGGCAGGGGGAGGGGAGAAACTTTATAATTTCAAATGTTGAAATCTGGATTTTTTTTAAACTGTATTTTGATTTATATACAACTGCTTCTGCTAGTAAAAATATTTTCAAAAGAGATGCCAAAAGGGGAATTTAATTGGTAGACCACTTGTAAATACTACATTTTATATAGATTAAAAATTTAGACTTTATTTTACACAGAAATATAATCAGAGCTTGGAAATATCATTTTAAGAACATTAATATGATATGAATGTTTGTGACACTTGAGAGACATCAGGCTACATCAATGGACTAACCTGAACCAAGCCAGGAAAAGTGTTTTTCCCCCCCACAGTCTTAGAATCCTCCAGCCAGCATAGCCAGCACTACCCATGTTGGCTAGGGTATTGTGGTATCTGTAGGTCCAAAAAATAAATTTTCCAAGTTCTGAATGCAATACTCAGTTCACCATAGTCTGTTGTGCAAGTATGACTAGCTGATGGGCAACTTCAAGGGTGTTACAAGCCCTGCTGGGTTCTTCCACATTTCATGAGACTTGAACTGGACAGCTTTTCAAAAAGAAGACACTTTCTAGTAGAGGATTGCCCTCTGTGAAGCAGGGTAGGTGGCCATCCTACTCCTGTGAAAGAAAAACTGCCTCACACAAAGAGAATTAGGTACAATAGGGAGAAGCCTAGGCTAGAATCCTTTCCCCAGGTTCTAGTTTTCTTCATGAAAGGAATGCTTGCAGATTCATTCTGAATGGCCTCCATCTAATACATACACATTGAATTCAAGTACATATATACATTCTCATCTGCTGTAAATGAAAATAAGTCCTTCTTCTGAACAGGTTATTTTAGAGTAGGGGCAGGAAGCATTAAGCACTCCAGATATTGCTAGACTGCCAGTCTCAAGAGTCCTAGCCAGTACAGACAACAGAGAGGAAGGCTGGGAGATACAGCCTAAAAACATCTGGGGGGAAAACATGAGTCCCACCCATTTTGGAGGCACTGCAACTGGTTTTCAAAGAAGCTTGTCTACATTCCCACAATGCAACCTATAAAGCAAAGCAGAAATGAAAGTGGAGGAAGCTCCACAAAGAATTACAACATGGTCTATGTACGGTATCACATATGGCCCCAAGAGTGTTTTTGTGACCTACTAGGGATCACAATGACATCTTGTACAACAAAAATCATGCACAGAGAACAGCAATACTGCCCAACAAAATGTGGTGTGTGTGTGCATGTGTGTGTGTGTGTAATATTGCCAGGATCCCGGGATCCTGAAGAGACTGTGTTAAATTAGAAAATCTATACCAGCTTTTCTCAACCTTTTCATCCTGGAGGTCTCAGGACTCAGGGAAACCCTGCATGAAAATTAGCATATATACAGTTCCAAAAAAAGTTTTATTTTTCCAATCATGACATCTCACAGATCTCCCAGCAGCCCCTTCTGGAACCTTAGTGTTCCAGGAAAGCTTGGTTGAAAAACCCTGGTCTGTATGGACTGAAACTCAAACTAAATGCCACACAAAAATGTGTGTAATGGCATATTGATAGTCTTTTTGGAACAAAGTTGGAAAATTGTTTTAGGAGTACACATTCCAGAGACCCTTGCTGGCTAGGTGATACTGGGAGTTGTAGACCAAGAAATAACTTACCAAGCTCTACTCCATATCAACCTCATATCATCATCATCATCTACTTCTCATAAGAGAATCTGATTTAATTATATTGTTTCCCACATTTCTTTGATAGCAGCAGCCAATGATGTGAGGAAGGAACCATGCAGGAAAGGCATATTGCTTCTCCTCAGTGTATAGTTCTGTAATCTACCTAGAAGGAAGATGCATTCTTTCTTTTCTTAGACTCTTTCCATCATAACAACTATGGTTCTAAATCTGCTTTAAAGCTACAACTTTCTCCCTACCTTAATAGCCTTTGCTCGGCTGATCAGGCCATCTTGTTGAGCACTTCCGATGAGCAGGTCAACTTTCAAAGATTGTGAACGTTGCAGAGCTACTGCCAGAGACTCTTGAAGATAGGATCCATCCACTACTGGGCCCCAGTACTGAAAAGGCCCACTTATAGCTAGGAGCTGCAATGAGAACCAAGAGATGATCAGTGCTGGGAAGGAGTGAGAAAAACATCTATGCAATAGTGACAAATGAAATAAGGCAGAGACTGGTAAGTAGCCACTGGCACTGAGCAGTGCCTGCAGCTAACAGAAAGGAGACCTCCACACCATTACTGAAAGGTATTTTATGAAGACAGACAACCCAGGAAGTGGTTCTCATATCATTGTGCATGTGCATTGGTAGCTAGTTGTGACTGGTACATTCCAAGGTTATTACCAACCTATGGCCACTGGAGTTCCTACTAGCCATTCACCAGCAAGGCATCTGCAGAGCCAACCATTGCCTCCTGATAAAGTGTGGGACTTATTTTCCCTCTGTTGCTGCTTAGTGGTGATAGCCTTTTATTCTTTTCATACCCAACCTGTCCTGCCATTGTTGTATCAATATTCTAATCATCTGTATCCCTCTATGCATTGCAGAGGGGCAGGACAAAAATTGTTATTGTTATTGTTATGCCATGTGATGCTACCTTCAAACACACAACACCAGCCCAAATGGACTGTTGCATCTTGATTGTTAAAGCAAATTGGATTATTAAAGACTGATGTTATCAATTTGTCAATTAATGCCAGGCTTACTGATTGTATCAATTTAATTCTATCCTGTTCCCTTTCTAACTGATTCTCTGTATTGAATAACAGTGTTCTTTGATAGCAGCAGCCAATGATGGCTACCACCACTAAGCAGCAACATAGGGAAAATAAGCCACACACAAAATGAAGGACTAAGCACTAATTTCCATTGTTAGTCACAGTGAAAGCAGATGCACTGAATCAATGGGAATATGGTAAGTTAAGATTTATCTAAGTTCCATTGATTCAGTTGGCCTACTCTAGATGGGACAAGCAATTGATGAGGCCTTAGAATCCTATTCAGGAGAAAAGCAGGATATTAAATAAACAAGTAAAAATCAGAGCCCATCTTCACTAAAGTTTAATATCCCTTCACATTATGACTCCAGCCTACATAGTCCTGGGGTTTATAGTTGATGGGTATTTTGAATTCTCTGCTACAGAGCTCCAGTCTACTCAGCTATACTATAGAACTAGAGCTGTTGCTGTGTACCTCACATTATCATTTTGTGCATAATTGTTGCTTTAACTTGATAATATTTTTTACTCTTTCTGATTTGAAAATACTTATATATTGCCTTTCTACTAAAAGAAACATCAGTCACAGCTGCCAACATAAAAACATATCTCTCACTCTCTCAGGCACACACCAGAGCCTGGAAAAGGCTGTGTTTTTTTTATAGCAACTCCTCACATCCACACCGGCTGGGGAATTGTGGGTTTTGTAATCCAAAACTTAGGTGTTCCAGCCTGTGACACATGTGCACTCATTGATTAAATGGTTATTAAAAAACAAAAAGCAGTAGAAAGATTGCTATGTTCTACTATGGCCCTGTTAGAATCTGGCATATTCTGTCATAGTTGATAGTGTTTTAATTAGAGAAAAGAATGATGGAAAGTATAGTATTGGCAGAGATGTGGGGCAGTGTTTCAAAGAAATGTGACGGAGGAATTTTCTCAGAGTCGGCAGGCAGGAAACAGAAAGTAGAGATGGACACAGAACTGTACTGGGAGCATACACAGATAAAAAAAGAAAAAAAATGTGACTAAAGCCATTGCATATTCAATTACGGTTGCATATTAGGATCCATTAGATTACATATATTACTTGATATTTGCCATAATACTTCAATATATAACCCATTAACCTATACGTTATCAATCATAAATACAGACACCTAGTATATTCCTATATGGGGTCGTGTATCTATATTATCTATCAAATTCAATTTATCTATGTTCACTTTAATTGTAAGGTTCATGTATCTTAAAATATCTAAATAGTTCTACTATTAGTCCAAAAAGGATAGGCAACCTTTCCCCTTTAAGGGCCGAGGGACTTCAGCTCCCAGAAGCCTCAGCCATGTTGGCCAATAGTCCCATGTTGGCCAATAGCTCCTGGGATTCTGGGAGCTGAAGTCCCTCGACCCTTAAAGGGGAAAGGTTGCCTACCCCTGTTATAGACCTTTTTACTATTTGAAATACAGAAGACTTGTTCACTGAACTCCTGGGGAAAATGGCAGTTCTTGACAGGCTCAAGATAACATACTCTTTCTACCCATTATGGTGGCCCCTGGAAAAACCGACCCATTTGAACTATTCCACCCAAAACAAGAAAGAGGCCCACCCTTGTTTGTGCATCATTGAGAGCTTTTGCAGGCAACTGGCGGAGGCAGGATACAATTTCTTCACTGCTGTCTGAAGGGCAGCCAAGTTCGCCAGCCAAAACAGCAGCCTGCACCCGTGCTTTCTCCTCACTGATCACTGACACCGGAGAGAATGCAGATCCTCCCTACAAGGGAGAAAACAGATACACAAATCAAGCACATTGTCAATCCACATGCTTCCCCAGAGCACATTTTGAAAATAAAAAAATATTAAAATCTTGGAGGATCAATGTATTACTCACAGCATATTCTCACAGCTTCATAGCATACACACACACACACACACACACACACTATATATATATATATATATATATATATATATATATATATATATATATATATATATATATATATATATGAACCATGCATTTGCAGCAACTTCATACCATGGATCCATGCTGTGGAATCCCAGGAGTTGTAGTTTAGTGAGGCACTTAGAATTCTCTGCTAGAGAACTCTGGTGCACCAGGGCTGCTATAAGGCCCAAGGGCTGTCATTCAAGGGAGTGCATAAACTTGTTCTGCAGAGTTGGTATTGGACTTTAGCTCACAAAAGTCTCAGGCATCTTGTTTGATAGTCATGGATCCTGGCAGCTGAAATCCAAAATATCTAGAAAACTAAAGACGAGAACCACATTACTTAACTTCTAGCGCACTGAACACTAAATAGATTGACTAAGGGCTTCTGCAGACAGCACAAGCGTCGTCTTGGAAGCACAGAAGGGAAGGGGCAGCCGCATGACAGCTGCCTCAACCCCTCTCCGAGGATGTCATCACGGTGTGCACCGTTACGCACAGCGTGTGCCCTGAATACTTCCTCCCAGCACAGCATATTCACGGCACAGCAGCTCTTGATGCATCCCTTCTGCCATCTCCAAAAGGAATGGCATTTTAGTGCTCCTTTCATGGCTGGCAGAAGGGAGGATTGGGGCCGAGGCATGGGGTAGCCTTGGCCCCAATCCTCCACTTCTCAGGATGGCCCACAGCCACCCATCTGCATCCCCCCAAGGGCCTCTGCAGATGGCGCAAAGCACTGTCTGCAGAGACAGGGAAGGGGAGAGGCAGCCACTGTGTGGCTGCCTCAACCCCTCCCCAAGGACATGGCACACGCCCTGAATACGCTGTCCCAGTGTAGTGTCTTCACGCGCTGCACTGGAAAAGATGCAGAAGAGCCGCGCATCGGTTCTTCTGGTGCCCTTTTTACTGCTTGAAAATTGAGTGGTATTTTGGCGCTCCTTTCCCAGGCACCAAAAGGGTGGACTGGGGCTAAGCTGTGGGGCAGCCTCAGCCCCGATGCTCCATTTCCCAAGGCATCCCAAGGCCACCCATCTGCAAAGCCCCTAAACTACAAATCTCAAGATTCTGCAAGATGGAGCCATTACAATTAAAGTGCTATCAAACAATGTGTAGGATAGATCTGCTCTAAGTGCTGAGTATTATGCACAACTCAGCCATAACTATTCTTGAACTCCTTTTGGTTGTGTGATGTAGAGATTAAAATATAGCAAAGGTAGACCAGTGTCTGGTTAAAAATTTTAGGTGGAGGAACTGACTTTTCTGAAGCTGGAGATATGTTGTTTAAGGTTCCATATATATGGGGCAATGCCAAGAAGATCCAGATAAGAACAGCACTTTAATTTAGGTCCAGAAACAAACAAATCAACAAACAGTAGAATACAAGTGTCGCCTATTTGGATTGACTAGCCCAAAACAAGACTTGGCAACTACACAGTTTTAATCAGTTAACATTTCCCTTTTTTTTAAAAAAAAATATTCAACATACAAAAACAATATAACTAAACAAACATTTAAACATCCACAAGACAATACATTACTTTGCACCATATACATTGAACATTGTATCCAAAAACCCCTCACAAAACTACCTAATCTCTATAGTCCAAATATTTCTCCATACTTTTTTCACTTTTACTTCTATTTCATATTCTATACTATATTGCCCCATATATATGGAACCTATACTGCTCTGTCTTTCCTGTGGACAGCCAAAAAGACAAACAAACAGGTCCTAGAGCAGATCAAGCCGGAAACCTCCCTGGAAGTCAAGATGACCAAACTGAGGCTGCCGTACTTCGGACACATCATGAGAAGGGAGGACTCACTGGAAAAGACAATGCTCGGAAAGGTAGAGGGAAGTAGGAAGAGAGGAACGCCACATGCTAGATGGATGGACTCTATTAAGGAGGTCACAGGTGTTAAGGGGTTGCAGGAATTAAGCAGAGCAGTGGAAGACAGAGGCTATTGAAGATGTCTCATCCATAGTGTTGCCATGGGTCAAAATCAACTCGAGGGCAGTTAACAACAACAACTGCTCTATCTTATCTTCTTGAATTAGTTATTTCTTTTCTACACCCCCTTCCAAAACAAGACTTCATTTTCAGACTCTATGCTGATTTTCTTCATACAAGGTTGTCTTTATATAATCTGAAATTCTTGACCATTCTTCATTAAATCTGTGTATCGACATTTCCAAACCACTGTTAGAGACAGCTCTATATGTCAGTCTCCTTATTCTAAGCTGAAGTTTATCCTTTCTCTGGTCAATCTGAATTCAGGATGCCCTGGGAATGAATGAAGTCATGTGCTGCTCACATTTTCCATGAAGGTGGAATCTATACAACAGAATATGCTATTTTGATTCATCTTGTGGTACACCTATATTATCTTCTCTTCTGTCAATTCTAATAACACTTTTAACCAGAATGTCTCATTAGTTCCTGATCTCACAGCTCATGACTAAAGTAGAACAATGGTTCTCAAACTCTGGTCCTCCATATGTTTTCGACTTTAGTCCCCAAAAGTCCTACCCAGTATGATTAATCCACATGAATTATGGGAATCGAAGTCCCAAACATCTGGAAGACCAAAAGTTTGAGAAACACAGTTATAGAACACATTTTAAACTACTCACTCAAAGGACACTGCAATTCTTTTAAATGTAATATATACATATTTTAAAAAGATACTATTCAGTAATTGCAAAGAGACATTTCCTTGAGGTGAAGAGAGTAGAAAATAACCAGATAACATCTGACCTAGAACAGAAAGGCAAGGTTAGCAAAAACATAGTTTCACAAATGAGTCATTCTAAGTTTGGAACACTGGTTAACACTCAAGAGTTGTTGAAATTATTCTGCCTTTTTCAAAAGCAGCATAACAAGATAAGCAATCTAAAGAAAATCTGCACAGGAATATGGCTAACTTTAATTGGAAAATATCTACTACATGAAAATGAACCCACTGAGAACTTTAATTAATATAACTGTGTGCAAAATAATTGTACAAATATTTATTCTAGAGCACATATATGGGCATAAAATGGAACTGTAACTGATGCATTTAACATTAATTGTATTTTAATGCAAATTAGGTCTAAGCCTTTTGGATGGCTGCCTTTGCTCTCTGAGTCACTCAGTACAGCAGGCATGAAAAGGCAATCACACTTTCATTTCTCCCAAATAAAAAGATGAATCATGGTGCCAGAAAAAAAGGATATACACTATCATGTCTGAAGGGTAAGCAAATGTTGAGGTTTATCCCCTGCCTGCCCTTTCTGCTCCATTGCTGATTCCTATGTCAGAAAAGTTCTCAAGAAAATAATTCATTTTGATACATTTTTTTCCTCCTGAGTGTGGGTGTCACTGTTCTCTGAATATAATTAGAAAGAAACATTAAGTCAATCCTACGCTTTCACAAGATATCTATGACTCCCACTGGGCCGCTTAGTTTTCTGCTGTCCAAGGATTTTGCCCTTTAACTGTCTGCCTTACAAGTCAATTGTTTTAAGAATCTAGAAAAAGAAAGCAGAGCTGTATGGGATCCTGACTCATTTAAAGTCGATTGGTTCTATCAAGAGAAAGCTGAGCTTGCCTGGCTCACACTCCACTTCATCACATGAAGGCATTTAAAGCTGACTCCATATGGTGCCTTCCTTACTTCTCCAGCTATAGGTCTCCATGTTATTCTCCCACCTGGCATGGAGAGATGTCATGCCAGAGAAATAGACTGGTCAGCTGTCCCTTATTATAAGGGATGTTCCACCAGGCCTAAATACTCTGAAGGCACCTGATCCCATCTGATCTTGGATGCTAAGTAGGGTCAGGTTGGTTGGTACTTGGAATGAGGACATCCAAAGAATATCAAGTGCTGTTGGCTATATTTCAGAGGAAGGCAATGACAAACCACCTCTGAGTACGGTATTCCTTGCCTAAGCAAATCCTATGAAATTCATGCTGTTGTTGTTGTTGTATGCCTTCAAGTCATTTCCGACTTATGATGACCCTCAGGCAAACCTATCATGGAGTTTTCTTGGCAAGAGTTGTTCAGAGGAGGTTTGCCATTGCCTTCCCCTGAGGCTGAGACTTGTCCAAGGTCACCCAGTGGGTTTCATGGCCGAGCTGGGAATCAAACCCTGTTTTCCAGAGTCCTAGTCCAATACTCAAACTACTATGCCATGCTCGCTTTATGAAATTCATAGGGTTGCCATGTGGGCTGATGCAGACCGGCACAAAAGGCCAGCCTGGTGGTGGAGTTGGGGAGGAGCAGCCACACACTGGCTATCCTGACTCCACCCCGACACTGTCCTGAAGCCACATGCCTGTCCACACAGCGCACGGTGTCAGGACTCCGTATTGGGCTCAAAAAACCTGCTGCTGTGGCTGAAAAGGTGGCCTTTTGGGGGTGGCCAAAAGGAGGGTCGGGGCTGTGGTGTGTGGTTGCTGTGGCCCCAATCCACCACTCCCAGGGGCGGCCCAGAGCCTCCTCTTCTTGGCCATCTGCACTGGTCCTAAGTTGACAGACCACTTGTTGGCAAACACACAGACACAAACATACACACACACACTTATTTGAGGATCAACAAGCTTGCCCCTTATAGATCTGGCAGGTGTCTCCTATTTGACAATTGGAAAGCTTTTCCTCCTGTATAGATTGAACAGGAAACCAATTTTTAATAAATAACTAAATCTTGTATTTTGGTTTGTGGGCCCTTGATAAATACAGAAGTGTGTGTACCATGTAATCTATAAATAAGTACAATGTGTTAATTTTACAAAGAAACAGAGATAAACTAATTGAAATCAATACTTTCATTTGTTATTTATGTAGAACATAAACTTATTAATAGTTACAGTATTTCTGTATTGTCAACTCTGCATGTCATGAATTTTGACTGTATCTTATTGTTATTTTGAAAACCTGACAACACAACAGAGGAATTGTTTCCCAGTGGTGGTATGTGAGGCTGGCGTCTGTGCTATACAGCTATTTTCAGATCCCTTCAAATTTTATGGCTCCATCCTATGAAATCCTAGGATTTTTAATTAAAATTTTCTGCCAGGAAGCTCTAGTGTTGTAGTGTAGGGGAGTTTGCTTGAGTTCCCTAGCAAACAGTTGTTGTTGTTGTTGTTGTTGTTGTTAATATTAATATTAATATCCCGCCTCTCGGCATAGCGCAACTGGGGCGGCTTACAACATTAAAATATACATTTTATATCCCACCCACCACTTTCTTCAGATGCACAAATCCCAGAATGCCATAGGATGGAGCCATCATAGTTAAAATAGCATCAAACCACTCTGAGTGCAAAAACATTCCGTATGTTAGGTGGAAGAGCCAAATAGAGGGTTGAACAATATTCAAAGGTTATTTACAATAGGGGATTAAAGTTTTACAGTCATGGGGGGGGGGGGACAGCTTTACTTTCTCCTGGATTCATGTTTTCAAAGCCACACATTCTTTTCATCCTGAAGAGGTGACTTGTGAATTTTAGCAATTGTTTTCAAAATAAACTGAAATTATATTCTTTTCCATGTGTATCACAAAATTCACTTGCTACGGGCTATACTGGCCCTATCAGAACTAGGAAACAATGAGTCAGTTGCACACTGCATAGTTAACACAGATGCTGTTCAGCATGTGCTGTTGTTTCCTTTTTAACATGTTCTGCATGTTTCTATATTACAACCACTTCCTCGTTTTTTTAAAAAAAAAAAATAATACCGGTATCCAGAAATTTTTGTGCTTAGGATGTATAACAGGGATTAAGTTTTCTTACCCTGAAAGTATATTTGAAACAACAAAAAATATTATTTTATTAAAGGGCTTAATATTCTTTCCTTGTCCTTGGCGGAGCTCTGACTAGAAAGTAGCTCAAGACTTAATAACAAACATGTGGTTGTTCTCTTTTTAAAAATTAATAAATAAATCCACATCCATTTATTAGCATTTCCTCCCTTCTCGTTCTTCTGATGACCTCAAGATTAGCCACGTGAGAACACACATTGGAAAATGCCCAAAATGAAGGTCTTTCCATATAGAGAAAGCTTTTTCTCGTATAGCACCAAATCCATTTTCTCTCTCTTTTTATAATTGGAGGGTTCAAATGTGTTTGCGTGGTGAGTCAGTTTTAGAATCATAGAATCATAGAATCATAGAATCATAGAGTTGGAAG
>CM034706.1:11978313-11989460 GCA_020142125.1 Phrynosoma platyrhinos
TCTCGACGACACCATCTGCAGAGCCAATTGTTGACATCTGCTATCTTTAGCTCAGGGCAACTTGTTATAAACCCAATGCAAAGTTTCCAGATGGCATGCATATAAAAAAGCTTTTTAAAAATATTAATAATTCAATATCAAACAAAGTCACACCCAGAGGAGAATAGCCAATATGATGAGCAGGTCTGGAAACCAAGCCCTGTGGGGAATAATTGTAGGAACAGAGTATGTTTGGTCTGGAGAATTGAAGATTGATCAGTGATATGAAAACAATCTTTAAATATGAAGTCAAAGGCTTTCATGGCCGGCATCCATAAGTTTTTGTGGGGTTTTTGGTTGTGAGGCCGTGTTCTAGAAGAATGTATTCCTGACATTTCACCTGCATCTGATGCCATTCTCTGAAGATGCCAGCCACAGATGCAGGTGAAACATCAGGAATACATTTTTCTAGAACACAGCCTCACGGCTCGAAAAACCCACAAAAATCTTTAAATACTTGAAGGATTGTCAAGGGGCTATGCAGACGGGCAGGAAAAAGTGACCTGAAGTTGCCTTTTCCCTAAGCTGCAGCAACCACACTGCCTGTCCTGAGGTTGTCCTAAATGGGGATGAAGCAACCGCAGGGGGGAGGTGTCAATGCAGCTTTTCCGAGGCTGTATTGAAGCCCCAGCAACTGCACCACCAGCCCCAAGGATGCCGCAAAGGGAGACGGAGCAAGTGCATGGGCTGGCAGTGGCTGCTTTAATTTTTTTTTTGTTCTCAAACGCATGCACACATGCGCAGGAATATCTCTCCACACTTGCACATATGTAGAGGAAAACATCCCTGCACACCTGAACAGGACCTGTCATAGACTAGTATACAGTCTGTCACTCTCTGTGTACAAAGGTGACTAAAGTTCGGCATCCCTGTGCACCTGCACAGGACCTGTTATAGGGTGGTATACAGTCTATTTGTCTGTATAAAGGCATCCCTGAGCACCTGCACATCATCTATCATATACCCACATATCATGCAAGGATTTGCTGACCTCCGCTTCCCCCAAAGGAATAGTTGCAGTAGCCAGGTGCCACTGTCTGATTATGCCACCCTTGGGGTGAAGGAATGGGTTTGTCAACTGAAAAGACACTCCATCATCCTCCACAAAATATTCCCCACACAGATCGGGCGGGGGTGGGAAGAGAGATACATGGAAAGGAGGTTTATGTGGACAGACTGGATACATACAGCTGGTGGTCATGCAAGGGACATGGTCAACAGGACACATGGACAAACAATACTCCAGGACCCCCCCCCATAATGCCAGGAAGTGGTGTGTAGGTATTATGCACACCTGTACACCTGTACAGAAGAGGTCACAAAAGCCTCTTTCATGCAAACTGCTGTGCATTCTGGCAGCAAGTGTACATCCAACAGAATGCATCTATTATCATAACAGAGGACAGTTGCTAGGGCACATGCATAGGGTTACAATTAGAGTTAGGGTTAGGGTTCTAATATTCAAGCACACCTGCGCCAGTGCATCTACACCTGGAAGCATAGGGCGCTTTAAATTAAAGCTTGCATCATAGGGCGCATGCTCGGGGTCACTGAGTCAATTTCCACTGCATGTGCAACAGTGCATTTATACGGCCATTTTCTGGTGCATCAGTGTCACTGCGTACATACACACATGCGAATGTGCACATCTTCACCAAAGGAGCAGAAAAAAGTGGCTCCTTTTTGGAGTTGCTTTTCTCAGCATACAACAGCTAGAGAGTGCTTTCCTAGAGACTTTTAGGCAGGCGTTGTCTAAAGGCCACACCTACAAGCCACCCTCAAAGCACCCCTTTTTGCCCATCTGCATAGCCCCTAAATTTTGCATGAGCTTTCATGGATATATGCTCACTTCTTCAGATATACTGCATTCTATCCACAAACATTATGCTCTAGCATAAGTCAACTTTATGTCAGTTTACATGATGTAACTTCCCAACAGGATACCAGTTGGTGTGTCTCAGGTAAAGGCAAAAAGGCAAAGATTTTCCCTTGACAAGATTGTCTAGCCATGTCTGACAGTTGGGGGCGGTGCTCATCTCTGTTATTAAACCGAAGAGCCTGTGCTGTCAAAGACAACTCTGTGATCATGTGGCCAGCATGACTTCACAAAACGCTGTTACCTTCCCACTGAAGTGGTACCTATTTATCTACTTGCACTTTTACATGCTTTCGAACTGCTAGGTTGGCAGAAGCTGGGACTAGTGATGGGAGCTCACTCCATCATGTAGTACTTTGGCCTCAAACTGCCAACCTGCTGATCTTGTAATCATCTCTCAACTGATGCAAAGCAAAGCAAAGCAGCTTCATTTATATACCGCTTCATACCACTATATAAGCACTATAAGCTCATTGCCCCCCAACAGTTGTGTACTCATTTTAGCGGCCTTGGAAGGATGCAGGCCTGAGTCAAGCCTGAGCCCTGGCTAGTACTGAACTCACAACCTTGTGGTCTATGAGTGAGTGGCTGCAGTGCAGGCATTTAACCACTGCGCCACCAGGGCTCCAGGTGTCTAGCAAACCTGTAATCGATCTTGCAAGTGTCTCAGGTTTGCATTTGCTTAGTGGTATACACAACCTTAGGGCTGCATATATCTCTTTTTGGTTGATGTAGAGGTTGATATTCCCTTCATCTCTCTGCACTAAGCAAAGGCCCCCTGACCAGCACAGTCACTGCAGTCCCCATTATGCCCATTCCATTTCTAGTGAGGTCAGTGGGAGATTAGAAAAATCTGTAGCCAGATGAGAAATAACTACTTCATTCATTAAGATATCTGGAGGACAATGGTAGAACATGCAATCATTTTGCATCTTACTACAGGAACATAGCCAGATATTTCTCCAATCCCCCAGTGCTCTCACCAGAGAAAGAATAGCTGGGAGGCAGCTACAGTGACTTTATGGTAGGTCTGGGAGTTGGTGAATAGCCTACTAGAGCATAGTTCCACAAGCAGAACTATTGTGCAATGCTGGACCATACAGTCTTGAGTCCATAGTGTGTAAAGACACATTTTCTCATTAAAGAGAACATTTGCAAGTATTGTTTCCATCCCTCTTGTGCATATGTGTATTTGTGATCAAGGGAGAGGCAGAGTGTGCTGGAGAGAAGATGACCTATGGCAGCTGGAAAATTGCTTTACTTGCTCAAATTGACAAAAAGAAAAAGAATATCCACATCAGTTCTATCCTCTTGAACATTTGTTGCTCCACTCAAGTTAAGCAATTCTGGATCACTGGCCTCATACTCAACTTTTGCCTTCAGTTTCAACAACCAGAAGTCTGAATTTACAAATTGTGCAATCACACACATCATGTCATGAACCATCATTTGTGGGGGAAATGACCAAAAAGATGAAGTAGCTATGCTTGGATTGAGCTGTGTTCTTAGCACAGAGTTCTTTCTACGAGACTTCCCGACACAGCTAGAGTCACATTCTTTCCTACGTAATTACTCTTCTGTTATTTCTGATCAGCTGCATGGCCTCCTTTTGCCCCCCCCCCAAAAAAACTGTTTTTCTTTCATAGCAACAACCCAAAGTAAGAAATAACTCCTCAAACAAAAAGGAAGCTCTTTGGAACAAAAAGAGATCAAAATTGCATGCAGTAAGTGGTTTTTGCCTGTTAAATTTTTCACAGAAAGAAATGATCAGAATTTTGAAAGAAGCTAGATGCCAAAAACTGATTTTTTGTATTGAGTTCCCTTTCCCATAAAAAGGGCACAAATTCTATGGTGGCTAATGCTCACTAGAATTGATGGGTAAATGGTGGAGGAGGAATATCACATGGTTCCCATTCTGGGTTCTACCATGCCTCTATCAACCTTTTTACCCTACAGGAAATTTGGAAATAACTTTCAGGTCTCAGGGAGCCCCTGTATAAAAATGATTGAAATGTTTAAAAAGCTTATCCTTTTCCATTATGATATCTTCTGGACACCTAGCAACTTCTTGTGGAACCTAGGGTTCCAGGGAACCCAGGTTGAGAAATCCTGATTCAGAGGCTTCCTTCAAAAAGTAACCTGAAGCAATATTTCATATCCTCCATCTGTCCTGATTTGGCAGGGGCAATCTCAATTAATCCTATGTTGGCCCATCTTTCCTGCTGCTTTTAAAATGTCCCAGTTTCTCTCTTCTTCCACTTTTGCCCTTTGTCCTCAACTTACTTCAGTTGCCACAAACAGTTCAAACTACAAACATAGGTTAACTCAATGAGAGAAGAGGAGAGGAAGGGCAGAATCTTGCCCTTCCCAGTAAAACTGTTAAACAATTCAGAAAGGATGTTGAGAAACTGGAATGTGTCAAAAGGAGGGTGACTAAAATGATGAAGGGTCTGGAAACCATGCCCTAGGAGGAATGAGACTTAGGGAACTGGGTATGTTTAGCCTAGAGAAGAGAAGATTAAGAGGTGATACGATAACTCTGTTTAAGTATTTGAAGGGGTGTCATATCTAAGAGGGAGCAGGCTTGTTTTCTGCTGTTCCAGAGAACAGGATCCAGAGCAATGGATACAAGCTACAGGAAAAGAGATTCACTTCAACATTAGGAGGCACTTTCTGACAGTGAGAGCTGTTCAACAGCGGAACATACATCCTCGGAGTGTGGAGGAGTCTCCTTCTTTGGAGGTCTTTAAGCAGAAGCTGGGTGGCCATCTGTCAGGGATGCTTTGATTTTGAGTTCCTGCATGGCAAGGGGGGGTTAGACTGGATAGCCCTTGTGGTCTCTTCCAACTCTATAATTCTAACCTCGTTTTAGCCTTGTGTTCTTCTTCACCACACTCTGATGTTGCTTTATCATATGTGTTTTGGTTTTTTTGTCACTGAAATATTGGAGGGTATGTTATTTTCAGTTATTTTCATTGATTCTAGGACTCCCCACCACCACCATTTGAGATTTCAACTCTTCAACTTGAAACTGGGGCCTGCAACCCAAAAAGCCATCAAAACCACTCTGTCCTATTTTGAGGTACCTACCACCATTTTCTGATGAATTATGGATAGGCCCCCTACTAAAACTTGGATGACAAGCAAAAACAGTCCATCAAATTTTGAGTGGGTTGGTGAAGCCACAGTGGATTTCTGCCCATCCCTTAAAAGAAGCCATCCAAGATATTGAATCCTATCCCCAAAGTAAGTATAGCACTATGGATAGTCCCATTAAAGTTCAGAGTAAAACCCAGAGTATATTCTGCACACCATTAGCAATGGGAGCCATCTGCTGTCATGGAAGGACCAACAAAGTACAGGGTGACTCCCTCTACCCAAATGACCCAATGTTTTCCTCCTGGCCTGGAAGGGGCTGTATTGAAAATTTGTAAGGGCTTGACATTTGCTTGAACAATACTCAGCATTGATCATGTCTGCTGATTCTAGTGTCCATAGTAAAGTCTCAGGCTGGCTTACGGCTTCATGTTATGACACAATAGGATACCCTATGCTACTCTAAGATCTTGGGGGGCAGGACAAATTACAAATACTATAAATACATGAATACCACAAACAAGCAAAAGCCATACAGAAATAGTCACATCCAAGTAAGTGACATCTGCACAGGAGGACTTTGTGGTTCATTCTGCTTACATCCATGGTTTTGGCTGCAATCTCCAAAATCACAAACCTGTCCCCATGAGCAGCTAGACCACCTCCCAGCCCAGCTAAGTCACTAACAACAGGAACTTTGGCTTATGAAAGTGCATCAAGCTCTTCCTCATTTCTTGCAAAGGAAGTGTGTGTGTGTGTGTGTGGCTTGTTTAGCAAGTCCCTGCAGTACATGATAGGCTGAACTTCCCCAAAGCTTCATTGAGGACAGCTGCATGCATTTGATCTGAAGCTGCCTCTCCTTGTCCTGAAACATTTCCATCCAATATGAAAGCTGGATCCCACTAGTGAGAAGAAAGAGGACACTATGCTTGGAATCTGATTGCAAGGTAAGGGTTGATGTGCACCAGGGCATTGTAATTCCCTCCTGTAATTCCCTTGCAGCACCAAGTTCTCTTGTTAATTCAAGTGAAGTTGAATGTGCTGGGGGGTGGGGGGTGGGATTAAAGTCCATTCACCAGGTTTGTGCAAAGAAGACATTCATGGTGCAAAAAAGCCTAGAAATTGTGCACGTAATTGTGCATGTGCTACGAATGAGAGCCACCTCTTTTTATTTAAGTGATGGGGAATGTGTGGTGCCCCAAATGTGGCCAAATTATGGAAGCCACAGCTCAACAAAGTATGGATTAACATAGTTAATTTATATTAAAATACAGCTGAACAACAAGCAGTTTTAAAAGGACATTGACACAGAAAGTACATACCACCTTCCTCAGCAGCCTGTGAGTTGCCAAAGCCAATCTGTCTGCATTCTTCTACCTTGATCTAACTTGCACAGAATTTAAAAGCCCAACCCTCACCAGATTTAATAATAATAGCCAGAAATAATATCCAGGCTCACTTCAAGTAGCAACGCTGGACAAAGGAAAGGTACTTACAATAGCAAAGGTTGGGGAAATAATAAATGGAAAAGAGCATGCTTCAGTATGTCCCACTTCAGGGCTAGCATCAAGGAGTCAGCATAGCTGAGCACCAGCACTGCTTCTCTTTCTATGATGCTGCTGCTGCTGCTGCTGATTTACTTATATCCTGCCTTTTTCCCAATATAGGGACAGTGGCTAACAGTAAATTTTAATAAGTACAGTTTAAAAACAATACAAAAATCATCCCAAAAATATAAATATAAAGTTTAAAAACAATTTTAAAAATTGAAATTACACAATAAAAATCAAAATGTATTAAAAACTATGCAAACCTTGACCTAACTTCCAAAGCAGCCACCAAAAAAGCCTGCTCCCTTGTTCCCACGAAACAATCCTGAAAGGGCAATGGGATAGAGAGAAGAGCCTCTCCAGATGATCTCCACACATAGCTGTTCAACTGCCCTCACATCTAAGGAGTGAATAACAAGAAAGAGAGAGAACACTATCCTCCATTTCCCAAGGTCACCATGAATCAGGGACAACTCCAGGGCACTTAACAACAGCAACAACCTCTGAAGTCACTGTCACACTGCACAATTATAGTACTATTATTCCACTTTAACCACTATGGCAACATCCTATAGAATCCTGGATTTGCAGATCAGAGTCAAAGAGATCTAGGAACTTACTGAACTAAAACTCTCCGTATTCCATAGGATGCAGCTATGGCACTTAAAGTGGAATCATAGTATTACAATTGTGTAGTATGAAAAGGATTTGGGAGGTTACACTAATTGGGTTCAGAGGTCAAATGGAAAGGACCCTAGTGGCACTGGTGAAAAGGATGTGAGTCTGCAAAGAGCAAGGAGGAGGCCAACTGAGGATATCATGCTCACCAGCCCTGACCCATTGGGAAAAAAAACTGTTCTAAAAAGTTGAGCCTCTTATGGGGTCCCTTAGAAAATGAACAAAACTAGCAAATACAGTCCACTTCATTAGTCTGGTTCATTCCTATAGCTGAAGAGTGACAATAGCAGCAATGTTTGTTTCTAAAGCAAGTCACAAGTGTCTTGAGAGGACAGAGCCTTGCAAAGCTATTTTGTTTGAATTACAACTCCTAGAAGCCATCAGCTAGCATGTCTAGGGCTGCATCTGCACTGCAGAAATTATCCAGTTTGACACCACTTTAACTGCCAAGGCTCAATTCCATAGCATTGAGCCATGGCAGTTAGTGTTATTAAACTGGATTATTTCTCCCATGTGGATGCAGCCTCACTGTAGTCATTTTTCCTATGAGAGAAACATCAATTTTGATAGCAAATATACAGTTGTTGTTGTTTCCTTTTGTCCCATTATTCCCATATTATTTTTAAAATAATAAAACCTGCAAAGCCAGAGGCAAATGTTGGGTGAGTTTGCACACAACTGTTTATTATCTTTGGAAAAAATGAATGAATTAATTTCTCTGAATTAAAATAAGAAAGTATGAATGTGTTCAAGAAAATGCGGACATTTCACACACAAAACCTGAACATGTCTTTATAAGGCCACGATTCACTCTGCTATTTTGATTTCACTTTCCTTCCCTCTGTTTCTCTTGAACCTTTTCTTCCTTTGCTATTTTCCTTTCTTTTGGGAAGTAATGTGCCCATTTCAAGACCATTTCCTTCTCTTCATTGCAATATAATTTGGACCACTTCTGCACATAATTACCTTGTTTTAAAAAGAAACACTGATCTGTGAGTAGGAAAGGAGGAGAAGGGGAGAGAGGTGTAGTCACCAAGAGCTAGGATGTTATTTTTGAAAAGTTATTTGTTATCTTGCTTTTAAAAAGTAGTAACAGCTTCTACTTGTTATACTAGTTGAAAGAGTAACTAATAAGTCTGCATTCTACTGCAAGTCACAGTTGGAGTACATCCATTGAATCCATAGGATTTACCCATATATTGATACCCATGGTCATCAGTCAATAATTGATTGAGTGGGTTTGCCCTTGATTCCAGCCATTTCTTAGTACCTTTTCAACTGGTTTTGTCAGTTACAAAATACTGAAAGATTGCTAACAGAGTGGCATCAACCTTGAAAAGATCTTGGTGAAATGCCTTAAATTTGTAGGTTTAAAAACAAACAAAAAACTGTAGGTTTAAAAACAAAAAACAAACAAGCAAAGAGAAATTGTTAATACTAATAAAGTGACTTTGGGCTTTTGCAGACTGCCAGAAATAGTGCAAATTGAGTCCACTTTAAGGGTTAGGGTTAGTGCTAGGGAGTCATGGGAATTGTTGGTGTTTTTTTTCTGAGACATTGAGCCTTCTCTGTCAGAGAGCTCTGGTGCCACAATAAAATACAGTTCCCATGATTCCCTAACCCTAATCCTTAAAGTGGACTCAATTTGCACTATTTCTGGCAGTCTGCAAAGGCCCTTTGTCACTGTTCATTGGCCAGAATCCTCTTGGTGATTTGTGTTTATGGAATCACTTTAGAATTTACACAAAAGTTTACCCCGTACCTTCATATGCAATGTCTTTTCCAGGCTGTTCAATGGCAGGTGGATAGTTTCAGCTCTATCCCTGATTCAGATAGCCACTCCCTAGCCATGGAAGGATGCCAAGGAGTATTAGGAAAGATGCCTCATGCTGCCATTCAACTGGCAACTTTTTGGATCTCTATGGAACCTATGCTGGTGGAATATTATGATCTACTAACGCCAAAGAGGGTCCTGGCCATAACCAGGGGTGTCACTAGGAGATTCAGGGACTACGAATCACACCAGGTGACACCACTGCTTCCCAAATCTTTTGCCTTTTCCTTTTTGCTAAAGGAACGTGCTCACCTGCATCCCTTTAAAACACTGAAGAGAATATGTGAGTGGGGTGAGACTCAGTGGAAGGAGAAAGGAGAGACCCCAGGTTTAAAAATATTTTTAAATTATTTTTTAATAAAAGCTATTTTTTTTAATTTTTTTCTTTAAAGACATCACATTTTACCAAATTTTCACTTTAACCACATGAAACTATTTACACAGTTTAAGTTTACACACCATTTACATGTAAATACATTCAGGCTGTCCATATGGCATTGTGTTTTAAAGATTCAGTTTTGCTAGATATCTATGTCACAACTCTGGCCATTACACTCAGTGATATATGGGAATTATGATTTGTAAATAACATTAGTACAAAAAACATGACTAAGGATTCTGCATAGTGTGGTAAAGGGAGGAGGTCAATGGATGTGTGTGACACCATGAGTTTTCTTCAGCCGTTCCCTAGACTGACCTGCTGGAAGAGATTTGATAGCTGAATACACTGTTCAAATTTAAAACAGTACTCAAGACCAGTCTCTTCTGGCAGGCTTATCCAGATTATTTTTGAATTATGAATTTTAAATGATGATTTTATAATGTGGATTGTTTTAGAATGTATATGTCTATTTGTCCTTTTAAACAGTTGCATGTTTTAAATTAATGTGTTTTAATTGATGTTGTGCATCTTTGATTTGTTGTTGCAATCTGTCTCGATCCATGAGGACAGTTGGCTTAGAAATAATAATGATAATGATAATAATAATAATAATAATAATAATAATAATAATAATAATAATAATAATGGGTTACTACAATGGGTGATGCCAACCCTAGTGACACCACTGGCCATAATGTTACTTTTGAAATATAACTTTCTTGTGCCAGCATTACAAAAAAATGCAACTCATTAAACAGTTGCCCCTCTGCAATCACGAGATTCTGAATCCAAAGATTCAACCGTTCACAACTTGAAAATATTTTTCAAAAGTTCTAAAAAGCAAACCTTGATGTTGCCATTTTATATAAGGGATACCATTTTATTATGCCATTGTGCATAATAGGACTTTAGCATGCACAGTTCTTAGTATCCATGGAGGATCCCAATGAATACCAAGGGCCTCCAGGGGTAGGCAACCTTTCCCCTTTAAGGGCCGAGGGACTTCAGCTCCCAGAATCCCAGGAGCTATTGGCCAACATGGGACTATTGGCCAACATGGCTGAGGCTTCTGGGAGCTGAAGTCCCTCGGCCCTTAAAGGGGAAAGGTTGCCTACCCTGGCCTATTCTAATAACTTCATTCCCTGTAACTCTTTACCAGGGGTAGGCAATCTTTCTGCTTTAAGGGCCCAGGGACTTCAGCTCCCAGAAGCCTCTGCCATGTTGGCCAATAGTCCCATGTTGGCCAATAGCTCCTGGGATTCTGGGAGCTGAAGTCCCTCGGCCCTTAAAGAGGAAAGGTTGCCTACCCCTGCTCTTTACTTTCAAGCTCCGCATGAAATTTCATGGAGAAATGCTAAATTGCATTGCATTGCATTCGTCAGAGATACTGCTGCCTCATACAGGAGCTTCATTTCATCTACCTTGTGAGATACCTTCTGTTCCACACTGGGAGAAAAGCAATATATAAGTTAAATGACAAACAAATGAACAAACAAATAGTTCTGTCAGTCTTGCTTAGAAGCAGATTTTCAAAGGATGCACTTATCAATGTGTCCACAGTTGCTCAGCCTATTTTAAGGGCCTGCAATTTCAAAATTACAAAGCATTCGCACTAGGACAAATGAGACTAGGGTTCTTCTATGCCAGGGGTAGGCAATCTTTCCCCTGTAAGGGCCGAGGGACTTCAGCTCC
>CM034706.1:11989587-12024298 GCA_020142125.1 Phrynosoma platyrhinos
CCCCCCCCCCCCCGGAAATTTTGCTTCATTGCCTATATTTCCAGTATTGCAATAACTTAAAACTTCCATTGAGCATTTAGAAATACAAAGTAAAGGGGCAGGCAAAGTTACCAAAGCAATGCGAACATAGCAAATGTCAGAATTCTAGGTGTGAATTATTCCTAGTGTCTTACTTTCTGCAATGCTAGAAATTTGGGGAATGAAGGGAAATTTAATTGGCAGGCACCTTGCCTCTAATTGAGGAGGTCAATGTCCACAATTCCTCCCTGCTTTAGTTTTACAAGCTCTTTGGCCGTCTCTGCCAAAGCTTTCTGGGGACCTGCAAAACTACAAATCCCAGACTTCTGTAGGATGAAGCCATGGCAGTTAAAATGGTGTCAAACTGCATTATTGCTACAGTGTAAATGCACCCATACATTTAAACTGGTAGGACCTATCCTCAGAAGACACTAGACAGGTGCTGCCTGCCATAGTTGGTGATGATACTGGCCTTAGTTACAAACAATCTGATTTGGCAGGAACCTGCATTGATGTCTAAGGCACATAACAATGATCTCACTGAAATAACAAAACATCTTGTACCATCTTAAACAGAAAAAAAATATTTTGTTTTACATACGTCTAAAACCAGATCCCCATGAAATGATTACAACAGATCTATGCCACTCAGTCATTGAATAGATTTGTTATTGTTTTTCTTTTAAATCACGATAAGCTTTTGTATGGTCCAAAGCAGTAGCTTTGGATTTCATATAATTGCCTTTCAGGCTGTCAGGAAATAGTTAAAAGCTAGTAGAAGTTGACTGGGAGGACAGCTCTGCTACTGTGGGGCAAAATGAACCAATTTCAATTTCTGTCAGTGTGTGGTTAGGAATCGTGGTATTCTCTTCATTTCCCTATATTTCCACATAAGAGGAAAAGGGGGTCAGATAGGGCAAAACACAACAGGACAAAAGCACTGAATGAAGGAGGCAGAGCATGTGTGTATGTGCACAAAGCTATGCATATATGTATATTGAGGGCATGGGGAACACATACCAATGGTTTCTATGCATTTTTGTTCCCAGTGCTTAGGATGTCTTGCAAGTACATTATGATATATATGTTTATAAAACCAATGAGAATACGCAAATGAGAATGACACTTCCTATTATGCTCAGGAAGCATCAATGGAAAATATTGTTTTCATGCAGCAATTCTTAGCAACGTCTCTTTTGACTGTGGTTTGCTGCCCCAGTTGTGATATGATGGAGACTGTGAACATTTTAAACAAATACATGCATGTCTCCGATGCATGCAAAATGCCTGATTTTTTTTAAAGTGAAGTGTGGGTTTGATTTTCTTCTTTGTCTTCTTCTTAAACTGAACTACTGTATCTAAGTTAAAGGAGCAGGTGCCAAACTAAACCTTTTGCATCTGTCTTTGTTAGTTCTTGAGTTACTGCTTTGAAGGAAGAAAAGAGAAAAAAACAATGGGGAATACTATAAAAGCAATCAAAACCACACCTGAGATAAACCATACAGCCTGGCAAACTGGTAAGTGTGTTTAAACTGAGATTAGGGATGTTTAAAATGCTCATTTAAAAAAAAAGAGGATAGTTTGAGAACAGCATATGTGCAGATGAAAAATGGGAAACTAGATATATTTGTAGTTTGTAGTTTAGCCTTCCTTGTGAGAGAGCTCTGGTACCCCACCAAACTACAAATCCTAGAATTCCATAGCATTGAGCCATGGAAGTTAAAGTGGTGTGAAACTGCTTTATTTCTGCAGTTGTGGTCCATTGCATCTAGAGACAGATGGTGGCTTTCTGCTTCTAGTGTGACAGAGCACACCATTTCATCAACACTATTGAAGTAGTGGCAACTGGTGACTCTGATTTCAATGTGGTGATGGATCTGCTCTTTGTTTCAGATGGCTTTAATGGAGCTATGCAAAGGGTTGAACCTGGTTGGAGAATAGCATTCAGCACCTTGGATAACTCCTTTAAACCCAGATTAAAACCTGAATGGAAACTCTGTCCCACCAACATATGAGTCACCAGCCACCATGGTGTTGAAATAAAATTCAACTCGGTCCCATAGCTATACACTGAACAGGAAAACTGTGTCACTTTCCCTTTACTTCAGGCAGCAGCATTTCTTGGTCTAGCCCTGTAAGGGGGCCTATCCCCTTGGTATTATTTTTAGAAGGCTTTTTTCAGGGCATGTTTTGGGCAAAATGTTGGGTTATGGGCTGTATAGAATTCATTAAGTCCTCCCAACCTATCCCCAACATCATTTAAGTGCCTCCCCTTCCTAGATCTCAGCTTCCTGCATCTCTCCTTGCTTACCGCCTCTAATGCATTAGAGATCCTTCTGTGTAATAAGTGCATAATGCATTAGAGATCCTGAGCTTAATGGGGCTCATTTTGAATGGTTTTTGAATAATTAAGTATGGATTTGAATGGTTAAGAATGGCAACATTTTCTAAGACAACCATATGAACAGCTAAGTACACTAACATTTGGCAGGACAATTATGGTCTTCCATTTTACACTATGTGTTTAACTAAAACAAAGACTGTTAAATGATATGGTTCAATTTAGTTGGTAGCCAAGTTTCTTTTTTAATTGTCTCAATGATCAGTGCCAGAGCCTTTCTAAACCATTCCTCTCCTGCCATGGCCACAAAACCTAACAAACAAATATTACTGAATTGTATTGAAGTTATTCTAAATGTTGTAAAGTTGATTTTATTTATGAGGTTAAATATAGCCAGAGACTGGCCACACTTTCCAATGACAGTGCAAGCATTATCACTCTGACATTCTCTATGTCCCTCCTATTCACATATATATTGCATGAACATGACTTATTTTCACCTGTAAAAAGATTTGCTGTTCTGTTATGTGCCTTCACGTTGACTCCAATTTATGGTGACTCTATCATAGTTTTTTTTTTCTTGGAGGATTCACTCAGAGGAGGTTTGCCATTGCCTTCCTCTGAGGCTGAGAGCATGTGACTTGTGCAAGGTCACCTAGTGGGTTTCTATGGCTGAACCATAAATTGTGTTGGGTGTTGGCTCCCAGACAGAAACCAAGTTATTTGGGGACCTAGTACAGTCTTAGAAGGAAGTTATTAGGAATGGGGGCACAGGAGACACATTTGCATGTCTAGGCTAGACCTTGGGAAATTACTTCATAAATATAAATAATCTGTGTTACCCATTGTGCTGCTTGAAAAGGTATCTATCGTAGGTATTCACTGCTGTATTTAAAAAGTAACTTGTTCTGTAGCTCACTGCTTTTCCATTATTGTTCATTTTTTTTTAAAAAAATGAAAACTTAGGATTGGACAGACTATAAAAAAGAACTTGGAAAGTTCTAAATACCACTAAAGCTACCCTTCAGAAGTAACTTTTTGGTGTAACTACAAAACATTACATGTTATACCAATGACGTAACTCCATTTCCACTTGTTATTTTATTTGTGGAATGTTACTTTCCCCCTATTATTGCTCTCCAGAAAGTTACTCATTGCATGTAACAATGTTTCAGGGAACTAATTTCCAACTTCTGGTCTAGAGTAATCAAGATTTCAATCTTGGATATGGGACATATGTGGACAAATCCAGGTGCATGAGCCTCACCTATTTACATTGTACTGCAGTTATGCAGGCTTTGCACATGGCAGAAATGGGGCTCAGACTCCCATATCCAGTCCATGTAAGATATTCTGCCTAAACTAGTTGGGGAAACCTTGTCCCTCCAAACATTCTGGACTTCCGTTTCCAAAAGCCCATCTAGCATGGTCAATGGTAAGGGACTATAGGAACAATAGTCTAAAACAGGTGGAGGGGCAAAGATGCTTCATCACTGCTATAGACCAAAATAAATGCCAGCCACGTATGCCATCTACTGAAAAATCTGGTGCAGTGGACAATTTTATGAATGGCTCTTGGGTAAGGGACCCTATCTTTCCCCAGTGGGAGCCAACATGATGTAATGGTTAAGTGTTGGACTAAGACACTGGGAGACCAGGGTTTGAATCTGGGCTCAGCCATGGAAACCCATTGGGTGACCTTGGACAAGTCACCCACTCTCATCTTCAGAGGATGGCAATGGGAAACCTGCCAGGAAAACTCCATGAAAGGCTTGCCTTAGGGTCACCATAAGTCAGAAATGACTTGAAGGCACACAACAACAACTTCTCCCATCAGCACTACTACCTCATATTTTTCACACCAGAAGTGTCAGGATATGGACTGAGAACCATCCAGTTCAAGTTGTATGCTGTATACCACTGAGCTATAATAGCCACCTGATAACACGAATCAGTGCAAATCAGATCTAAATGCATTTCTTGTTCTAAATGACAACAGCTCTCCATTTCCCCAGTACTCCTATTTTAGGATCTATAAACCAGCCTTCTTCAACCTGGTGCCCTCCTAGAGTGCTGGACTGGAGCTCCCATCATTCCCAGTTAGGGAACCCTGGTGGCACAGTGGTTAAATGTCAGTATTGCAGCCACAAGGTTGTGAGTTCGATCCCAGGGCTCCAAGCTTGACAGCCTTCCATCTTTTTGTAGGTTAGTAAAATGAGTACCCATTTTGATAGGGACAATTGGCTTACCGATTGCAAACTGCTTACAGACTCCTGATTTCACTACGAGGTGGTATAGAAATGTAAGTGCTATTGTTAAATGCTGCTGTACTGCAATACAAGTGGAAGGTGCCAAGAGATACATCATGGGTAGAACGAATGCAAGGCTCAACGTCATGATATCTTATTCTGATCTCACTTCCACAGCATGCACACACACACACACACACACACACACACGGGCATGCATGAACAAGCAGCACAAAATTGTATTTTCCATCTTTCTGACAATGGGAGCTGCCCCAGTTTTCCATGCTAATAGTAGATGAAATTAGTCAAGCTCAGAGAGAGAACCAACGTAATAATTTAACTGAACAGGAAAGTGACCTTGATTTTTCTGACTTCCTGTGGTTTTACGTTTCCCTCTTGTACTATTTTTAAAATCTAAAACTATTTTTATACTATGGGCAAGATAAAGATATACTATATATGCGTGTGGCTCATAATGAAATCAGCGTAGTACTTTCAATTAGCAGCCCATAGCAATGTTTCAACTGGAACAACTGTTGTTGTTATGTGCCTTCGAGTCATTTCTGACTTATGGCGACCCTAAGGCAAACCTATCATAAGGTTTTCTTGGCAGGTTTCTTCAGAGGGGGTTTGTCAATGACATCCTCTGAGGATGAGAGAACGTGACTTGCCCAAGGTCACCCAGTGGGTTTCCATGCCCAAGCTGGGATTTGAACCCTGGTCTCCAGAGTCTTAGTCCAACACTTAAACCACTATACCATACTGCTTCTCACACTGGAACAACTACTTTGCTATAATTATCAGACCACTACCTAGAAGTATTGTATGCCCAGGCCTTAGTATTTTTATACTATGGGCAAGATAAAGATATACTATATATGCGTGTGGCTCATAATGGCCTGAGTAAAGCCTTTCTGTCTTCTCTGTTGAGACTTGGGGCCACATTCCTGCACCAGTTGCAGAATCACATTTTTTTCTAGGGGGAAAATGAAAGGCTCTAAGATAATTTTTAAAAGGTTGCAACCCCATGCTCACTGTTTAACATTTTAAAAATACTCACTTTAAAAATGAGATGTCCAGGACCTTCTTTTTGCTTTCATATTTAGCTACCTGTGTGGCCCTCAGTGAATAAAAGAAAATTGGCCCCTGGACTTAGGTTGCTCACCCCTGGATCAGAAGAAAGGCTTCCCAATAAAGACAGACTTCACCCATGCCATTGCTTTTACTAGAAATTAAGCATTGGATTCAAATGCAGACTCACATTTCATCCCCTCCAACTATCCTGATTTGGTAGGAAAAATCCTGATTAATCCTCATCCCATTTTTCAGCTCCTCTTAAAATGTTCTAGTTTCCCTTTCCTCCTCCAAATTTCCCCCTTTGGTTTCAGCTTACTTCAATTGCTGCAGAATGAGTTCATAATGCAACAGTAATTAACGTTAAATAAACTCAGCATAGGGAAGGAGAGAGGCAGGTTTGGAACCTTGCCCTTCCTAGGTGGAATCTACTCGGCAGAAATAATGCAGTTTGACACTGCTTTAATTGCCATAGCTCAATACTATGGAATCATAGGATTTAGAGTATTATGAAATATTTGTCAGAGAGCCCTAGTGCCACAACAACCTGCAAATTCCAGGATTCCATTGGACAGAGCCATTACAGTTAAAGTGGTGTCAGCAGCCCATATAGGCAAACTGCTGCAGCCTCTCCTAGCTTGTATGTTTTTTGTCATCAATAACTTTTTTCATCTTGACCATACTCTGATGTTGCTCAACATTTCCCACCTGTTTTCACCTGTCAAATGTTGGAGAGTATGACTTTCCCCTATATCCCTTTCAGCATTATATTCTGGGATATGGCTAGTATGTGATTTTGCTGAATGAATTGATCAACACTCATTAACCTGCTTATTTTACATTCTTTTACTCATTAATTTATTCATTCAATTTGCAGGTCATAGAAGTGATTTTCTCGCTGTTCTCTATGACTATCCCACCCCAGACATAGCCCAGCCTATTTTTCAAGTTGGAGAGAAACTACGTGTGATATCAGAGTAAGTATATTCCTATTTTTAAAATTATAAGAGTTTTATATGGAGTTTTTAAATTATAAATTTTGTAACTTATTTTTTTTAAATTTTTAAAATTGTTTAATTGTTTTAAACTTTGTATTTTTAATGCTTTGTATTGTTTTAACTTGTTTTAAATTTTGTTAGCCGCCTTGGGTCCCTATACTGGGAGGCAGATGGGATATAAGTCATCATCATCATCATCATCATCATCATCATCATCATCAAAAGCATCATCCATCCACTTCAGAACAATTCAGTTCTGAGAACAATACAAAATTTATTTTTCCTGATTTAAAATATTCTAATGGCTTATATCCAGGGGTGTAGTAGAAAGAGTAAAATAGGGGTATTGTTCCTCCATATTAGAAAAAAAAAACCATGAAATTTTCTTTCAGTCTCTAATTTCTAGCACTGCAAAGGATAAGGCACAGAACATCATAATACACTGAAATTTACATTGTTCACATTGCCTTGGTCACTTTGCCTGCTCCTTTTCTTTAGATGCGTAAATGGTATTTCTAAATCCTCAACTGAAAGTTTAAATTACTGCAATGCTGGAAATTTAGTGAATGAAGAAAAACTTCATAAGTGCCATATTTCTTATTTGATTGATCATTTTGCCCACCCCAGCTGAACCCTTGGTTATGTTATATTGGACACAAGGAATTTCAGCAACAGTTACAACTGTTAAGACTCTTTTAACTGTTAAGAACTGCTTTCTAGATAATTTTAGTAAACTCCAGTTAGATCATCAATTGGACTGTTTAACACAAAGCTTGGAAGACATAGACCATGCTGGTTGAGACATTCCAGGAGTTCTAGCCCCAAAATCATTTTTCCAAACTCTCCTTCTTTTTTGATAGAACCTCAAGTCCAGCAACTGGACTCAAGGTCACTGACAGGTCAGTCATTAGGGATGGGAAGAATATTTGAATATATTCCCACTAAAATGGTTGGAAAACATGTTTCTTGACTGTTGAGAAACCTTGATGAGAAGAATCCTGGACTGACTTCAGTTTGGGATTTATTCCACACAAATACACAAGTTCTTTTGTAGAGAAAACTGAATTTTTTTTCTGGGGAAAAATAATATTTTGGGACAGAAATATTTTTCTGTACAGAAAAAAATGCTATTTCCTATGCAGAAAAAGTGCCATGAAACCTATATGAATTTTGTGCAGAATAAGTCTTGAACTGCGAACAATCTACTTTCTTTCCACTCCTGGATTAACACATGCAACCATACATACCCATCATGTGTTCTTTCCCCAAACTACCAACACACATATTCAAGATCATATTAAAAATATCAACATTAATTGGACTATCAAAAGTTTTCAAAGAGCCATTTCTACAATTTCAGCAGCACATTTAACAACTGTGGGGTGTGGCTTTTTCTTTGCATGATTCTGGAGAAAGTGCATGTACGAAAAAGATTGCAGCTGGAGGGAATTAGTCTGGCCTGCACATGTGAACCAATTCAACAACTTTAGCAGATTTCCAGATTTGTAGTACTGGCTGTCCATCTGGCAATTTTTAGAAAGGGCCTATTTGTCTAAATATGACAGTTCAGGGACAGTTAAAATGAGCCCCAGTAAATTTTGCACAAGCCAGAAATGAGAAGTACTGGCCAATAGAACCCCACACTTTGGTCTGCGATACTTAACTTTTGATTCACAGGGTCTACTCTGGTTACAGCCTAAAAATATACGGACATACAACCAAGGTCCTACATCAAGTACGTGTAGTGAAATGGAACAATCACGCAATTCCAAATTTTCCCCTGTTAGCTGTCAGACCTTGGGAGGGCCCCCTCCGCAGATGCTCTTTACTGATGGAGAGGGAAAGAAAGGGGAGCAAATGTAGAGGAGGAAGATGCAACTGGTTTGGGCTTATGGGGGGTGGAATGAGTTTGGACTCCCAGGTGGAGTGTACCGTCTGTTTCCTACCCCTCAGAACAAAAAGCAGCCAGTGCTTCCTCTGAAGTGCCTCTGCCTTCCCTCCCTGCCAGTAAAGAGGAGAAACAGCAACAAAGGTCCAAAACGCACTGCAGAAATAATTCAGTTTGAGACCACTTTAATTGCCCTGGCTCAGTGCTAGTGAATTCTGGGAACTGTAGCACCACAGCTCTTTGACAGAGAAAGCTAAATGTCTCACAAAACTACAGTTCCAAGAATTCCTTAGCATTGATCCCAGGCAGTTAAAGTGGTCTCAAATTGAATTATTTCTGCAGTGTGCATTAGACCAAAGTCCCAGGGCTTGGCAGTTGGGGAGCAGGTGGTTTTGGTTATGATGCAAAGGATAAGAGAACAGCTTCTTACACCCCATCCAAAAAGATACTGAAAGTGAG
Source organism: Phrynosoma platyrhinos (assembly GCA_020142125.1). Lineage (NCBI taxonomy): Eukaryota > Metazoa > Chordata > Lepidosauria > Squamata > Phrynosomatidae > Phrynosoma > Phrynosoma platyrhinos. The sequence continues at coordinate 11,998,615 of CM034706.1, forward strand.
TCACAGTAAGCTAATATAGAATTCTGCCATATCAGTAGAAATCAAATTCAGAGTTATCCATACCATATTTTTTCTGATTTCTACATATGGGTGTAAAAACTGGATGGTGAAGCAAGTTGACATGAGGAAATGTAGCACTTGAGGAGAGTCCAATCGATAGCATGGATAGCTAAAAAGACAAATATATGGGTTCTAGAGCAAGGGTAGGTAACCTTTCCCCTTTAAGGGCCGAGGGACTTCAACTCCCAGAATCCCAGGAGCTATTGGCCAACATGGGACTATTGGCCAACATGGCTGAGGCTTCTGGGAGCTGAAGTCCCTCGGCCCTTAAAGGGGAAAGGTTGCCTACCCCTGTTCTAGAGCAAATCAAACTTAAACTCTCTTTAGAAGCCAGGATAACTAAACTGAGACCATTGTACTTTGGACATGTCATGCATGACTCACTGGAAAAGTCAATAATGTAGACAAATTGGAAAGCAGGAGACAAAAAGGAAGACCCCATTACCAAAGACAGATTCAGTCAAGGAAGCCATTGTCCTGAAATTGCAAGAGCAAAGTCAACTGAATGGCAGATAACAACAACAACCTACTTATGTACAGACTCTCCCAAGGTGGGACCCTGAGCTAATCAGAGTGGCTTACAAAGAACACATGGCTGGCAAACAAATTGTACCAGGGCTTCCTCCCATGAAGTGAGGAAGTTAATCTGAGGAATCTATTGACACAGAATGTTAAACTGTACCTTTATCACAAGATGATTGGTATTCAAAAACACCAAAAATAACAACAATCCAGATACCATGCTTAAAAGTCTAATTGAAGACATGACGGTAAAATCATTTTTTTTAAAAAAAAATTCTAAAATGTCACAGGTAGACAATCTCCCTTTCAGAACAGATGTGTAGGTTTTCCAAGCTTATGACTAGAACTTAGAAAATTTACTTTTCTGGACTACAGAAAAGTCAGACAGAACAGCCAAACAAGAAGTCAACACACCATGAGAGGAAAAATTATATAATCTCATCTGGAGACAGGAAGTCTCATCAATGTATTAACTCCCTCCCTAGGGAGGCCAGGTTGGCCCCATCTTTGTTCTCCTTCTATCAGCAAGTCAAAAGATTTTTATGCCATCAGGTTTTTACAAATTGATTAGGGTTGCACTTTCAATGCTGTGTGGTGCTGTTTCTAGAGAGCATTTTAATGAATTTTAATATTTTAAATTTTTAACTATATTAACTGTATGATTGCTTTTTACATCTTACACATATACAGGCGTCCCTCCATTTTCGCAGACTTTGAGTCCATGGTATCAGTCCTTCATGGACTAGCAAGTGGGGAGGGTTAAAATGGTGTGCGTGCCCAGGAACATGCAGCCATTCAAGCCAATGGGGCTTAAATATTTGCAAATTTCCATTTTTGCAGGGGGGGGGATGTCCAGAATGTATCCCCCATGAAAATGGAGGGACAACTGTACTCTTAATTAATGTTTTTGTATAGCATTTAATTTGTATTACTTTAAATATGTTGTTAGCCGCCCCGAGTCCCATTATTGGGAGAAAGGTGGGATATGAATAAATGAAATAATAACAATAATTACTACTTCTACTATTACTACTACTACTACACTTTTATGGTGTAGGGGTTATTTTTTAAATAATAAGGAAAAAATCCCAGGTGGAAAGAGGAAGTCTAGTAATTTCACTGATGATCACCTTTATCCTTTTTATGTGACAGCATTCCTACATGTTTTTGCTGTTGTGTTGACAAATGAAAACACTTCTTTTCTAACAGACTTTGAGGAACTGATTGCAAGGTGCTGTTTTACTGACTTTTGTCTTTTAATGGATTTGTTTATGGATAGTCCAGCTGCCTTTTAATAATAACTTTTTGGTATATTTTTACTTATGCCAGATATTTATTTGTGTTTGTTTTGTAAGGTTTCCTAAGTCCTACTTTGGGGGGAAAGGCAAGATATAAATTAATTAATGAGAGCTAGCATGGTGTAGTGGTCTGAGTGTTGGACTAGGACATTGGAGACCAGGGTTCAAATCCTTCCTCAGCTACAAATAACCATGGAGTAGGCTTGGGGAAATCATATTTGTTCATAATGGCAAACTTCCTCTGAACAAATCTTGTTAAGAAAAACTTAGGAGAGGGACACCATATGTTGGAGTCAACTTGAAAGTTGATAACATAACACAAAATTCAACAGTTAGTTAATTAATTAATAATACCCATTTTGATGCATTTTGTTTTAAGTCATTTCATTTGTTTGCTTTTATAGTGAAGGAGGCTGGTGGAGAGCTCAGTCCCTCACTACAGGTCATGAAAATTATATCCCAGAAAAATGTGTAGCAAAAGTTTTTCACGGGTAAGAAATTTTCCAATACTTATTTCTATGCCTACATCAAAGTGTGTGTGCGTGCGTGTGTGCGTGCGTGTGTGTCAGGGTTATGTACTCACCTCCTTCTGTGTGTATCTTCATATTTATTATTCATTGTATGCATGATAAAAACATAGTAGAAACAGGATCTAATCCTTCCTCATATTAAAAAAAAAGACACTGCATCCAAGTCTGCCTCAACCAAGTGAAAATTTTCTTTGCCTCTCCAACTCCAAATGGAAAATTTTATGAATATTTGTATGAGTGTATACAAAGCTGCTGAAGTGGTAAATCTTGAAATGCAGACACCCCACCCCCACTCCACTCATGGCCACCCCCATAGCCAGCACCCAAAATCCAAAATCACAGGCAGCTGCATTAAACCATATCAACAGAGCAATTCTAGCACTTTTCCTCTCAACAAGAAGCAGGTTGTGACAAAGTTAATGGGGTTTAATTGCCCATTCCATACACCTTACAATATAGATAGCTCACATCAGTACATAGCTGCTGGGGAAATGGTTTTTCCACCCAGTTATGAACATTACAGCAAAGTTCAGAGGGTATGCAACACTCTGGGGGCATGGAAGATGACATAATCAACCATCTTTGATAATAAAAACATACCAATGCTTGATACCACTGTCCTAGTACCACTACACCTTTGGTGCTGCCATTCCATATTGCTATGTATTCTGGGGTGAACAAGAATCATAATCAAGGATACACAAAACCTGCCCATCATTTACCTCTGGGCTTGGCAGGGAGAAGGAGCACATTGACCTAAATCCAACTGCTGCTCCCAATTGAACAACCACCGAATCCACGAGATTTACATCACATCTACAAAATTTCAAAAATTAAATCTGGAACACATGTGGCCAAGCAACCTTGGAGTTATTAATGAGGAAGAACAAGCAAGCGAGGAGAAGCTGCAGGAGGAGGAGGAGGAGGAGGAGAAGGTAGGAAGAAAAGAGAGAAAATCAGCTGAAAAAGAGAGATGACTCAACATGAACAGGGATGTCCCTGTCCCCAAGAAATCAGGACAATTGAGGGGGGGCCTTGTTTGCATGTATGTTGACTTGTAATTTGGCAATTGATTCTGTGGTTCTAATGGACTTGAGATTAGCAACTGGGTTTAAGCCAGGTGTGGGGATTTCTGTATATTCTATATATATAAAAGGAGCATTCATGGTGATTAAATGCTAGTACTGCAGCCACAACATTGTGAATTCAGCTGGTAAAATGAGTACCCAGCTTGTTGGAGGCAATTGGCTTGCAGATTGTAAACCACTTAGAGAGTGTTGAGGTCACTATGAAGAGATATAGAAATGTAAATGCTATTGCTATAATGCTATTGCTATTCCGGAAATAGAGTTTCTAGCATTCCTCAGTGTGGACCACACAAGTTAGGGTGCTAGAAGTTGCTCTTTGAGAATACCAAGAGAACCACACAATCCCTACCCCAGTTTAGGCAACTGATTCTCTACCCAATTGGATTCCCCAAGAACAGCTCTCTAGTTTTTCAATTAAGATAAGGGCTCTTACCCATTTCTATAGAGAAGTAAATTACTGTATAACTTTTGAAGATACTATTGAGCAATGGCAAAAACTGCTTTCCTTCATTTATGACTCAGCTCCAAGCTTTTAGGACATGTGATCTGTCTTATTCTTGGAGTTGGGTTGTCTTGCAACACACACACACACTTTTCCTATACACATGTATAAACAACTATAGTTTCCCACCTGTCTCCAGTCATTCATAACCAACAATTTTCCAGCTAGTAGGGGGAAGTTCAGTCTTGCAAAAAGTCAAAGTATTTCCACAGACAGATGATACTGTATTTTCCATGCTAACTCTGTACTTCAGTGGATGAAAGTGGTTTCTCCTTTCACCTGTAAAATTCTAATCTCCTCTCCTCATGCCCCCTCCTTGCCACCTCTTCTGCAGTTGGTTATTTGAAGGTTTAGGAAGAGAAAAAGCTGAAGAACTTCTGCTCCTTCCTAATACCAAGGTTGGATCTTTCATGATTAGAAAGAGTGAAACAACAAAAGGTGAGAACATAAGAGGTTTTTGTTTTTACTTTCACTGCTTCTGTCCTTGCTGTTTCCTTTTAAGATCTGTTTAAACAATGGGAACAGTTATTTGCATACAGGAGATGGGACTCCATAACCTTTAGAGAAAATCCTCCATTTTGTCAGTGCAAGGATTGTTTGATACTGAATTTCAACATGGCATTGTCTCTCTCACACAAGACAGTTGTCAGCTTGTTTTAGTATGAAGAGCAGCCTGCCTGAAATTGCACTTGTGATAGGGGAAAACTAGAAAAGAGGGCTAGTTTTCAAATCTTAGAATAACATGATCATAGAATAAGAAAACTTCCAATGAGTTGGAAGAGACCTCAAGGGCCATATAGTCCAACCCCCTATCATGGAAGAATACACAATCAAAGCACCCTTGACAGATGGCCATCCAATCTCTTTTTTAAGCTTCAAAGAAGGAGACTTCACCACTCTCTGAGGGAGTGTATTCCACTGTCAAACATCTCTTACTGTCAGGAAGTTCCTCCCAATGTTGAGGTGGAATCTCTTTTCCTGTAGCTAGAATCCACTGCTCTGTGTCCTAGTCTCTGGAGCAGCAGAAAACAAGTTTGCTCCCTCCTCAATATGACATCCCTTCAAATATTTAAAAAGGTATATCATGTCCCCTCTTAACCTTCTCTTCTCCAGGCTAAACATACCCAGCTCCCTAAGTCACTCCTCATAGGCCATGGTTTCCATGGTTTCTCTAGGATTATGTAAAATCCATCATTTTATTTTCTGGAAGCAGTTTCCAGACTTCTAAATGTAGAAGATGAGGGCAAAGTGAGGTGATCACTTCAGGGGCAGATAGTGGAGGATGGCTATGGCAGGTTTTCAGGAGTTTCTCCTGGACTTTCCCTTGGCATCCATTTTTATAGGCCTTCTAAACTAACTAGATGTTATTCAAAGATATAGCTGTGTTAGTCTGTAGAATCAGTATGTAGAGAGATCTTGTAACACCTTTAAGGTATTAGTTTAGGTTACTCTCCCAACACCATCATGCTGAAGACTTAATTGCCAGCATACCTTGGGTGGGGGACATGAGGTCTTTGCCCCCAAATAAACATTTCTAACAATGTAATGATTTAAAACTTCAGTTGAGCATTTAGAAATATAGTTTTGCAGTTTTAAAAAAGGGGCAGGTAAATATACTAAAGAGCCAGTGTGGTATAGTGTTGGACTACAACTCTGAGAGATCAAGGACTGAATCATCACACAGCCATGGAAACCTAGTGGGTGACCTTAGGCAAATGACACTCCCTCAGACCTTGAAAGCAGTGACAAAGTTTGGCAAGGAAATCCAATGATAGTCTTGCCTTAGGGTTGCCATAAGTTGGAAACTACTTTGAAGGCACATAACAACCACCACAACAACAATAACAACAACAACGGAAAATGAACACAGCAAATGTTAGAGTTCCAGGTGTGAATAATTTTCAATGTGTCATCTTCTGAAATACTAGAAATTTGGAGACTGAAGGAAAATTTCATGGGAGAGGACAAATAGTGCCCTCATTTTGAACTACCTGGAGCTACATCCTTGATGATCCCTCTGTCTGGCTTTGAGAGGTGGGATTGTTAGATGGCACCATTTTGTCTGCCTCCAGTAGCGAAATATCTTTGGGGTACCCTGCAGATGGTACAGTTCTTACCTGAGTCTTTACAATGTCAAAAATGTGGGTAGGAGTCAGCAACTACATATACCATAAGCTTACAAACATTGACCAATACCAGTCAAAAATATGACATTTTGATTGTGCATATTTCTGGCGCAATGTATAGAGTTGGATTCCTGCCCTCCAGTTGGGCCTTGCAGTGCACCCCAGGAAAAAGTGGTTACTCATTCCTACAGGAAAGTAATATTTCCCCCCCCCCAAGCTCTGGCCAAGGACATAACAGCTCAGTGTCGAACCTGATCATAGAAAAGTAAGGACACCCACAGAAATGTGCAGCTTCCAATTATAATAAGTACTTTGAGGTTCTCAGGATTTTTGCAACTTTGTTTGGAAATAACATATAGAGAGTTAAAAGCTCATTGGTTGAACAAGTCTGGAAGGTGATTCAGTGGGTCTACTCAACTCTCTAAATGTTTTCCAGCACTGGAACAATGGACTATTATTTCCCTTGAAAATTATTTTATTTAACATAATATTTCTGTTTCTCTAGGTTTATATTCATTGTCAGTCCGCCATGTTCATGTGAAACATTACAGAATATTTCGCCTACCAAACAACTGGTATTACATCTCTCCACGGCAAACTTTTCAGTGCCTTGAGGACCTTGTAAATCACTACTCAGGTAAGAGGAAATTCTAATCAAAATATTTTTCTTTTCATATTTTGAACAGATCTGCATCCTGAAGCTCACAATACCATTCAGTTGTAAGTTTATATTGTTTTTTCTGTGCTAGATATGCACGAGGAGTAATCCTCAGGCAATATTATCCATTTGGAGATGCTCTGCAAAGGCCACATGTCCATTTTGGCCCATGGCCCAAATTGGATGCCATTGTGTAGAAGTTGCACAAAATAAATGGATAGGGTTTGTTCATCCATAAACTTGTGCAAATTTCCTGGGAAACACACTTTGGTGGATCTCCATCATTTTTGGCACGTATTTCTCTTCTGTATGCCCTATTTAGTACACAAGTGTGCAGATGTGCTAATACTGTCCCCCCCAAATTGAACATGCATTTTTTTCAAGGTGAAGAATAAGATTTTGAGGACTGTGAAAACTCAGTGAGGAGATCTCCTACTTGGACTTTTCCTTATTTTTCTTGGTTACAACTTCAGTGTGTTTCTACTTCAGAAGGGTTTTTAGTTTTGGGGGGTTTCTCCCAGTATGGTTTCAACATTACAGAGTGAATCAGATCTGGATATACTATCATGCTGCTGATGGATAAGAAAGCATTCACGCTGCAGTCAGTCAGAATATCATGAAATTTCTCTACTGACACATAATAAGGATCTTGGCCTTTTCAAGTAACTAGAACCATAACTTTTAAAAGCAACCCAAATCTTGTCACAATGACCACTCCCCTGCCATTTCCCCTCACTTATTATTTCTGAAGTATAACTTTGTTGCTCCCTTCTTCTCCAACATACTTCATCATTATGTTACTTGTAACTTGTTATTTCTAAGCATTGCCTTCATGGGCTCCATGTATCACACACCCCCAACATACACAGCCCTATTTGCTTCACTAGTAGTTTACAATGTAGAAAGCTGTTCCCATGGGTATTTCACATGAACAGATATCAGCACTTTGCTGCAGCAAGGCAGGCCTCTAGCATGCTTTTTTCAGGAGTTTCTCCAAGTATTGCACTTATAATCTGTCATGAACTGGGAGATAACTAAAGCACCATAAGCAGATAGTGCATGCACTCCAGTCTTTGCAATCAGAAGCCAAGATCGGTTTTGAGCAGCACAATAGACACATCTCAGCACAAAGAAGATGAAAGAGGGTGGAGGCAGGTCGGAAGGGACGTTCCACAGAACATTTGGAGAGGAAACACAATGCTACCATTTGACAATTAATGCCAAATAATCTCACACATTTTAAATGGTGTGAAGCCACAACATTTGCCTAATAGCCAAGCCACTTCTCAGAACTCACTGCTTGTAGTGAATATGCAGGAAGGAAAATGGAGCAGAGTGTCGCAACTATAGAGCTAGATAAATATCAATACCTCATGTTTGCATTTAGATCCCCTTTGAGGAGAGACACTTTAGCTGCCAAAAGGGCAACATAATAATTTCTTTCACGATCATACAGTTCAAAAAGATTTGCTGCTGCTTCTTGTTTTGCAAATTTACAATAGAGGATGTGAAAAAGTGGAAGCCATGTGATGACCAACAGCTAGTTTGATATCCAGTTTTAACCTGTTTTGTAGTGCTAGCTCTTTACATACACAGCCCCCAACCAGCAAAATTTCCACATAAACTGATGTTTTAATTGACCACAGAACCATAGAAATGGTACACAGATTTTCAAAAATAAGATGGGAAGGAGAACAGTGGTGAAAGAAACAACCATTTCTTCCCCTTCCTTTTTTTCCTGTACAAGAGCTACAAATGAGGGGAATTTTAATATCCTTAATTTATTCCAGGGCTGCTGACATCTGATTAAACCTCTACCTAGCAGTTCTCATTATTTTCTTCAAAGTATATTATAATTAATTATTTCATGGTAAAACACAGAATGGGAAATCTGTCAGTATGCTTTCTCCCACATTTGAATTTTGAAAATTTCCATGATTTTCAATAAAAAACTGAACTGAACTGAATGCTTCACTTTCCCCAACTAAAATTAATTGAAGTGCTTTAAGTGGTAACCACTAGTGATGAGTGAAGTGAAGCAATCTATTTCGGTCTGCCTCACCTCTAGTTCCCCTAAGTCTTTCTTATTCTGTTTCTCCATAAATCTACATTATAGAAAAGGTACAAAATTTAGCATTTATTTCAAATATGTATTAATTTTAAAGTGTATTTTCCCACAAAAGATGTATTTCTAAATTAATTTTTCCACTTGTATAATGTTTTGTAAAATAAATAAATCTGAGAAATGCATCGAAACATTCAGGAAGTGCAAAAGCTTTTGGATAACTGAATTTCACTCCATGGCTGACATACTAGTTCCAACTAGAGTAGACTCAGGACCTAAATGGCCAGCATGGAACTAGAGTTGGAGCAGGGCAGCTGCACGCCAACTGCCCCAACCCCACGCCAATGCTGTCCTGACGCTGCATTCCATTACACACGCTGCACAGTGTCAGGACGCCCTCCTGGCACAGCATTCTAATATGCTGCGCCAAAAAGGGCAAGTAGAGCCACACGCCGGCTCTTAGGGAGGCCTTTTACCACTCTTTTCGTGGTGGCAAAAGGAAGGATCGGGGCCACAGTGTGGGGTTGCCATGGCCCTGATCCAGCGCTTCCCAGGGTGGCCCAGAGCTGCCCATCTGCAGAGGCCCTCAGTCAATTGTTGAATGTTGAGTCAGCACATATTTGTGTTGGTAAACTGCAGTGATTCAATGGGTCTACTTTAGTCAGGACTAACAACAGGATTTAGGATCGCATATTTAAGACAGGAGAGTTAGATTTGGTCAGTTTTTCTCAAAAATACCATCAAAATGTGCAATAATCGAAATTTATTATTTAGTTCTAAGAGAGTTTTTGCTTCATTCTAATTCTACTGAGAGTAAAAGTGATCCACATTACTCTTAGGCAACTTGACACAGTATAAGAAGATGAGAAGAGTCATGCTAGGTGATACCAAAGTATCTATTCTCCCATACTATACACACAAGGGGAATTATATGCCAATAGAAAGCCTGTCAGAACATGATAGCAACTAAGACCTCTATCCATGTCCACCACCATGCTACCTATCACAGTGGAGGTGATACCATCCTTACTAGCACCCATTTATGGCCCCATTCTCCACAAACCTATCCAGCCCCCTTTTAAAGCTATCCACACTGCAGACATCACTAAATCTTGCAGCAATGAATTCCACAGTTTAATCTGTCTGAACCTCCTGCCATTCAGCTTCATTAAATGGCCCCAGATTCTAGTATTGCAAGAAAGGGAGGAAAAACTTGCATTGCTGTCTTTGGTTTTTAAAGAGATGTATTGATTATTACCAAATATAAAGGTGTTTTTTCTTTAATGAAATACTGTTTGTCATTTTTTCTATTATTACAATTGCACTGCAAACCACCATGGGAGTCACTGAACTGAAAAGCACTATAGAAATGTAATAGAGAGACAGAGGAGAGGAAGGGAGGGAGACAGGGAGGAAAGAGAGAGAGAGCATGATAAAACTTTTGCTTGCAATTCTTTTTTTGCTTCTTCCTTCCTTTAGAGGTAGCTGATGGTCTCTGCTGTGTACTCACTACTCCCTGCCTCACCCAACATACTCTCAACAGCGAAGGAAGGAATCAAGAGCCACCCGTCATGATGCGCAAAAAAACTTTCAAATGGAAGGATAATCAAAGGTACCACTGACTTGAGATAGCCTTATGCTCATGAGCCACTATTTTGATTCAGAGGGAAAAGTTCTAGGATTGTGCAATCATTCTAGCACTGTGACTGGAATAAATTTCTCATTTTGACAAATATGAAGCTTGCTTCATACCCATTACACTGGATTGGATCCACACATAGCTATGCTTAGAGTGAATGCACTCAAATCATCTGTCACTTGTCCCATTGATTTTAGTGGGTTTAAGCATTTAAAGTGACTGGAATCTTGCTGGTGCATTATGCTGGCAGTTGTACTTCTATGGTCATGCAACTGCATTGAAGAAAGACTGCAAAAATCTCCTGGCTATTCCTCTGATGTCTCACTTATAGCAACCATGCTGGCATAGTTATATTAGTGAAATGCACCAATAGGATTCCCACCAATGTCTGCATCTCATCTGGTCTACAATGTTGTGAAATTTGCTTTTGGAACTCAGCATTCAGAGGTCTGAATCCAGTTTGTTTTTCTTCTGAATAAAAAGAGTGGAAGAAAAGGGATGTAAAAAATAGGTTTGTAAGAGAAGAAAAACAGACGAGGGAATTTGGGCATGGCTGACATATATGCTTAGACTACATCCACTAAATCAGTGGAAGGAAAATCTCAGACTGTGGGCTGTGTGAGGCCCACTTTTATAGTACAAGAAGTACTACACCAGTCTACCAAAGCCTCCTATCCCTTATTTTTTTTCATTGTGAGTATTTGGGAGATTTCCACTCAAAAGCTGCACAAAAAGTCTTCCATGCCAAAACATGGAAGAGCACCTCCATCTCCCCTGCTCCCCAAATGCATCTGTTTTTAATGGAGTCCTTCTCAAAATGGTAAAATTGTATTGGACTTTCCAGAAAATTTTTGATGTGCTATGGTAAGGAAGCCTGACTTATGATATTTTCACCTGGCTCCTATGCAGTTGTCAAACCATGTATTAAATGTTACAATAATGGATAATAGTCTCTTAACACATTCTAATTCTGGCCCTATTCCCTCAGAGTTTTATTTCACATGTCATCCTAGTTGCCACCTTATTTGTTATTGTGTGTGGATACCTAGAGACAATGTTAATCTAGGTCAGGGGTAGGCAACCTTTCCCCTTTAAGGGCTGAGGGACTTCAGCTCCCAGAATCCCAGGAGCTATTGGCCAACATGGGACTATTGGCCAACATGGCTGAGGCTTCTGGGAGCTGAAGTCCCTGGGCCCTTAAAGGGGAAAGGTTGCCTACCCCTGATTTAGGTCATCCATAGCCACCATGCTTCACTTGGAGCATTTGAACAGTTTGGATGTCTGTTGCATGGCTTTAGCACACTGGAAGCCATACAGACAAATTAACTGGACACAGGCACAAATGCAATTCAGTTTTCAGAAGGCAACCATCAGAATAAAACACAAAGCAAGTTTGAAAGAAGAATCAGCTTTCTTACTCCCCTTCAGTGAGGATCCCTCTCTCTAGTCCCAATTTCAGAAATACTGGGGCTCATGGAAATGCTAGGCTCCAAAGCAAGTGATTTTTGTGGAATAGCAATATTTGCCTTGATACTCTCCAGCTTGGTATGTGGTTGCTCACAAACAAGTGGAAATTATGCATTTTTTACTGCTAACACTGAACATGGGATATTGAGGAATTCTGTATACCAACTAAATGTATCTGACATTTAGAAAAATGAATATACCAATCCCTGGACAGATTCCCTGTTGATTCAAATATCAGACTGAGGATTTCTAACAGGGCCAGCATAAGTAGCATGATCTAAAATGCCATCATCAACACAAGGTTGCTTCACAAAGAACCATTTATATACTCCCTTCCTATTTTTTATATAACTGATTTAATATGAAATTAAATTGCTAAGCAATTGAGGCTGATACCTTCTGAATGCACCCTATTAAATATTAAATAAACCTAACTCTCTTTCTTTTTTAAAGATCAAAAATAAACAATGAAGAAATTGTAGACATGCTCAGGATGGAGGACTCCGGCCTCAGCTATGGGCTCCGGAACAGCATCAGCTCTTATCTAGCCCTAACAGAGGAAAATGACTCTTCCTATATGAAAAAGAAGAAAATCCACTCTGTCATATACCGGAGCAAGTATGCATCACAACCAACCTTCATGTACCATGAAGACTGAACCTGAGAAGACAGAACTTGACCAAGCAAGGAACTGAGAAATTCTACATCCATGAATTACTGTTTTTTGCACTTTTGTGAATACCATAACCACCACAGTCTGGTCCAGAGACTAAACCTAGAGAGTGAATTTCAAAGTTCAGAGAAAAAGGAGCAATTGCTAGAGATGACAAGAAAATCTCTATTTATAGCAACATGAAAAAATGCATCCCTTGGGAGGACATTCAGATTTTAATAGCTGCTTTTCCACAGATTACCATCCAACTTTACATGGGCATTTCCATACATTGTAAGACTAAATCCAATTTGAATCTCAACTATTGCAGACCTACTGAATCATCTGGACCTTGTTAAATCAACATTTACTTAAATTCAGTGTATCTAGCACTGGGGGCTAGTAGCTTCAATGTCAGTGGTAAAGTAAATCCATTCCAGGTTTTAATCTGGAGTTACATAGTGTGCTTAATCCTACCCTCCTTTAAAGTTTAGATTAAAATCTAGAACAGATTAATAACTCCACTGACACAGAGACCACAACAGTAGCCATTGTACTCTAGCTGGGAACTGGTATTTGGATTTAAGCCACAGGCACAGACTTTTAAAAAAGGCACTTCTGAAATTGTGCAGCTATTCCCTAAGACTGAACAGAATCATCTGTTGCCTTTAAATTTAGAAGCAAACTGGAAGATCCCCAAAATGAGGTAGTGGGATCTCAATACTCAGGAGAGGCCCCAGATGCACAAAACTATCTAAGATTATACATTAAAAGACAAAGACCAAGAAAGACTTCAATGGCAGATGACATTAGTAAGTAAAGTTCATCCAAAAAGTTCAGTACACAAAGGAGCTTGCCAAGGAAACAGGTGCAGAGTTTCATGTTTATCAAAACCAAATGATGGAGTCGTTCCTCAACATGAGACTGCAGGTGGAAGAACCACATCAAGACTCCCCACACAAAATGTTTCACTCAAGTAGAAAACTAAACAAAGGTGGACTTCTAGGTTAGAACATTGTTCTCTAATGTACTCTTTATGCAGAGGGTCTATTACATTCTTTTAAGGTGGTTTCTTCCTGCAGTCTAAAGTAATGCATCCTAGAGTTAGCTGTTACATATAGGTCTGCATTAATTAGATCTGGATTAGGCTCTATCATTGTTATCAATGCCAGAGCTAGAAAATTTTCAGGTTTTTCACAGATAACTTGATCTCATCTTCAATGTATATGGTTACATTTTTATCCTATCTTTCATCCATGAGGTTCAAGTGCACATCTATCTCATTTACTCCCTATGTTATCTTCACAACAACTTTCTGAGGTAGGTCAGACTTAGAAAGAATGACTGACCCAAGCTCAGGGAGTTTCATGGATCAGTGGACTAGACCTTGCATATCCTGAGCGTCAAACCAAGACTCTAACCAGTGCAACAAATATGTACATAAACTTATTTATATGTGAGATACCCTTGTAAAATATAAATTGCATTACAGTGTATGAACCTATGGTGATGCTGAAAATGTGTAATATAATTGTTAAAAACCTAAAGTAATAAATCATTATAAAAGATTATGTTATTTTTCATATACATCTAAGCTTGCAGTCTAGAAAAAAACAGTACTCACCATTAGCAACATCTTCTTGAAGAGTGATGAATCTGCACCCCCTGCAAGCAGATGAATGCTGGTGATATCTGCTCCACTGCCATCAGCTGCAACTGCAATTTGACTGGGATCTCCTCCAAAACTTGCAATATTTTGCTGTGTCCATTTGAGAGCTGCTTCTTGATCCAAGAGACCCCAATTTCCACTCGCCACATTGGAACCTTCCAAAAAAAGAATGAAGGGATAGACAAATCATTGACCTGGTAGTCACAGTTGGCAAAAGCAATTGGGGATAGAGCTTGAGAATTTACTTTTTTGCACTACAGTTCCCAGAATGCTCCAGACAGCATGGCCACTAGCTGGGAGTATAGTCCCAATTAGGTATTGTAGTGTAAACAAGGTGAATTTTTAAAGGCAGTGCAAGTAAGTTGATTTTCCCAAGCTTTGATTATTAATATGTAAAGAATAGAATGCCTTGAGAAGCATCCATTTTCTTATAGGTCCAAGCTACGTTATGTGTCCATCTTCAATTTTTACATTTCCAATTTCACACATCCTTTCAAACCTTAAATTAATGCTTACTTTACCAACAAAGCTGATTAAGTTGTTGACATTGCAACACAGGGCTACAAATCTTTCAGGAAGATCTGGAGCAAAAGAGGAGCTTTTAAAAACTATTTTAAGGAGAGATACATCTTGGATTCAATGCTGAATTGGTCAGACATCACCCAGACAGTTCGCACCAGAATAGAGAATTGGGCCCTGCATCATCTGCACTACTTATCAGGGGGATGAGAGAGGCTATTTTATTTGGCCTGTGCAGAAAGGACCAAAGAAGCTACAGCCCTAAGTTTACAAGACCTGACCTGTTGAGGAAGGAATGTCTGGGAGGTCTCCCATTCACAGGGACACCTAAAGTCAAAGCCTGCTTGAAGACAATTAACAACAAATGTTCATGGAGTGTAGCCCGCTTAGACAGACTGTACCAATTGGAAACTTTATGCCAAATAAAACTTATTCAGCTTTTTTAGTCTTGTAAGACTAGGCTGTTTTTGCTGTGACAGGCTAACAGAACTATTTGCCACCCCAAATTTCTAGTTGCAATGACATAATTCAAAATATTTTGCAGCAGTCATCAGATCAGAAGCAGCATAATTATCATCATTAATTAAAAATTAAAAAAAATAAAGCATTTTTATTATAAGGGAACCAAATCTCCTAAAGTAACCATGCTTTTATACTGCTTTTAAATCAGTATTTAAGACACTAAGGCAGAAGTATACATTTTGGCTTTTAATTCTATACTTAGGTACCTTTAAAATGAGCTAGGTTTTCATGCATCTGCAAGAACAATAGTATGCATGTACTTGTATCCTTTTTAGTCACCTCTCCTGGTATGTCAATTCTGTTCTAGTCTCTTCGGCATGTGGATTATCTTGGACACTTATATGGAAAACCTTTGTAAAAAATAAACTTCACTATTGGAGGGTTTGTTAACTAAATCACACCTACATATGTACCTGTGCATATTATTCTTCTATATATGCATCTCACTCTTCTATATGTGCTTAATCCTGAAGTATCACTTGCTAGACAACGTTTAAGAGAAGCTTTTGGGACTTGGTATAAAAGAAGAAATAAGAAATTCCTCAGAAGGACTCAAAAGGGAAGAAGACGTCTGGGCACTTCATTTTAAGACTGATACAGACAAGTTGGAGCTGGTTCATAGAAGGGCAACAAGGATGATACAAGGTATGAGGAAAGGTTGTGGGAGTTTGGCATGTTCAGCTTGGTGAAGAGAAGATTGAGGGGATGACATGATTCCACTCTAAATATTTCAAGGGCTGTCGCCTGTTCTCTGCTGCCCAGTGGATAGGACCAGTTCTATGAGTTTTAAGTTAAAGGAAAGCAGATTTTGATTGAACCTTAGAAGGAATTGCTAGATAGTAAGAGCAGCTCAGCAATGGAACCAACTTGGATTTGGTTGGACTTGTTGGCCCATAGGGCCCTTTTCAGCTCTATGAATCAATGAAACAACAATCCAACCCAAATGGACTAATCTAAGGTTACTGCAGCCTTTCAGCTCATCATGGATTCCACCTCTTTTGCACAACTCAAGTAGATTAATGCTAAAACTGCAGAAATGGACTCCACAGGACATTCTACACCATTTGCAAGACATTCTTTAAAATAGGAAGGAAAGAAAGAGCCAAAAATAACTCCTGTGGCTTCAGATTGAGAAACTGGAGAATAGCACGGAAGTGTAACATTTCCTTCCCACTTAAGACCTGCACACAACTATGAACTAAGTGCATAGTGTTAAAGCATGTATCAAGCAATGATGAAATAGGGACATTTATTATGGTTTCTTGAAGATCAGGTTTGGGGAACTAATTCTATAAAAATGCATGTGTTCCCTGATAGTAATAATGAACAGTGTTCAGTCAGCACCCAGCATTTTACTGTAAGTTCCAGTGACTGGAACTTGGAAAAGGTATCTTTTTGGAATATACATTGGATTTGAAAAATTCCAAGAATCCCCCCCAAAAAACCAGCCAGAGGCACTAAGAGACAAAAGGAGAAGTAGACTGGTTCCATCCCTGTCCAGAACTCGGCCCAATCCCCAGTGGTCATATAGCTGGGGATTCTGGAAACTATAGTCTTTTTTTTTTAAGGCATCTTTTCCAAGTTTGGTCAGAGATACAGCCCCTGACATGGTCACCTTATGGGCTGCCTGAGAGACATGAGAATATTCAGAAATATTATAATAATATTGAAATGTGATTATAAAAAACACATGAAGGACAAATATTAGAAATGTGTCCAAAGAGCCCTCTAATGAATAAAAAGGTTAAGTGGTAGGTTCACCCAATAACTTTAGCTTTATCTGTAGTTATAGTTTAGTTATCACTCCATTATTATTATAGGTTTAGAGTTGTTGGAAACCAAGCAAGCCCTTTTGAAAAGTTTATTGATTCTGCCAATGAAGTTGGGAAGTAATTTATGGTAAGAAAAAGGAGAGAATGGTGACTTTTAAGGTTGCTGGTGGTAAGCATTCTTGTTTGTTTGACCACTTAACTTAGCTGAAAAACTACAGAAATGACTTCAGAAGTTCCTAGAAGTAGTTGTCATTTTTGTGCACTGGAACCAGCTTTATTATTTGTAGATGGGAGCCAATTTGGATTGGAGCTAGTAATCTCTGTGGACTGAAAGCAACACTCTAAACACCTGAAGTTATAATCAGTTTTTGGAGTCTACAGTCTATAAACAAGCCTCAGTTATGTCTTTTTGGTCCCTTTCACACCAGACAATTCCAGGACTATGATTCCACTTCAATTGTCATGGCTGCATTATATGGCATCCTAGGATTTGTACTTCAGGGAAGAGATTTTGAATTCTCAGCCAGAGAGCTTTAGTGCCTTGCGACACTACCATTAATTGGGTTTATATTTGAGCTGCCTTGGGTCTCTATCCACAAGAAAGGCAGCATAGATATGAAATGAAATGAAATAAAATGAAATAAATATACCAGTCTTAGAGTTCTAAAGGATACAGCCATGGCAGGTAAAGCAGAATGATAGTGGCATAATCCTGTAGTGTAAAGGGGCCCACTGCCATCATCATGTTTACTGATTTGTTTTCCTTGGTTTGAGTTTCTGATTAATATTTTTTCCTTGCATGCAATACTTATCAAGTTTTGTTTTATCCACTCCCCTTTATCTATGTGTTGCAGCCTGTTGTATAGGGTTATTTCAACACATTTGACATTTTGCTATTTTTACAACATTTCTGTTTATATTTATGCTACCTTTTTGAATATATAAAATATTTTCTTATTTATATTTGTTTTATGCCCTTTTTCTGTTACTGCATTGAGCAGGAGGTTGGACTCAATGGCCCATGAGGCACCTTCAAACTCTATGGTTCTATAAGAATCCTCACAGTTCAGCATTTGCCTACACAAAATTACCTATAGCATTTACCTACACAAAATTCACACGTGGTTTGCTGTGCCAAGTTGCACAGCAAACAGCACTTTCTGAAAAGAGACAGAATTTTCTGGACAGAAAGTAGAATTTCTGTGCAGAAAATTTGTTTTCTAGAAAAAAAGGAATATTTCTGTGTTGAAAATGTTGTTTTCTGCACACACAAAAACCTCACATACAAATTTTGCACAAAATCCCAAACCATGAATAGTCTTAAGAAACTGTGCAGTTTCCTTACAGTAGAGAAAAAAATGTTAAAATTATTTGTTGTTTCCATCAGGTGTGAAATTAACGAAGAACTATGTCCCCAATATTAATCCATCTAGTTTAGCATTGTCTAGTTAGATAGACATCAATAGTTCTGCAGCAAACTGAAGTTTCCTTCCATGAATTTGTTCACTTATCAAAGCTCTTTTTGATCAGGTGAGTTTCCAAGTTACAAACCACGGTGCAGTTTGAATAAGCAAGAAATCAAATAAACTCCCATTTATATTTTATCTACTGCTTATATCAGGGGTAGAAATCATGTGGCCCTCCATATATTTATAACTGTGACTCCCAACAGTCCCACCCAGCACAACCAGTAGCTAGAAATGCTGCGAGTTGTAGCTCAATAATCTCTCAAGGGCAAAATGATTCATAAGACTGGCTTATAGGTTTAGCATCACCTGTGACTTACCAGTGCTAAGAAAGCCAAAGACTCCAACCCGGTAATTTGCAGTTACAACAATGATATTTCCAACTCCTGCTAAATATGATCCATCAATGATTGTCCTCCATGGTTGGTCACTGCCACTTACACCATTGTGAAAGAACACCAAAACTGGTAGATTCCCACCCTGTCATAGTAAAAAAACATAAGAATGAATCAGGTAAACTTTGGAAAGAATTTACAGTAGAATAAAAAGAAAGAACTAGAGTCAACTTTCAGGACTCTCAGTTTTGATTAACAGCATTATGATTGTTTGTATTGCTAAGCTGCCCTCTTTTGTATGAGCTGACTATATATGGCAAAGGTTGCATTAAGGCCAAAAAAGCAAAACTGGGGTTGTATTTGCACTGCAGAAATGATCCAGTCTGGCACCGCTTTAATGGCCATGGCTCAATGCTATGGAATTCTAGAAACAGTTTGGTGGGGCACCAGAGCTCTCTGTCAGAGAAGGCTAAGTGTCTCATAAAACTACAATTGCAAGAATTCCATAGCACTGAGGCATGGCAGTTAAAGTGGTGTCAAACCAGATTATTTCTGCATTGAGGATGCAGTCTAGGAAAGATCCATGATCATATCTGTCTTATCTTTTCTTTTCCAATTTGAAGAAATTAAAAGGGGAGACCACAGATTTTTACACAAGCAGTGGTTCAGTGGGGAGAGAACTTTGGAAAGTTATTATTTGGATTACAGGTCCCAGAATTCCCAACCAGCATGGGCACTGTCCATGATGGTTGGGAATTCTGGGGATTGTAGCCCAAATAATAACTTTTCCAAGCTCTAATTAACCATAATTTTCTTTCATAGACAGACAGTAGGACAGATAAACACCTGCTCCAGTGGGACAGACAAAACATTCTAGACCTTAAAAATTTACTTCCACTCTTCTTTAAATGCTAATATGTGATTTTGCTTACTTCAAAATGCCATAAACCAGCCCTGCTGTATTTGGGAGAGACCACTATTCATTTTGATTGGGGACATCCGTCCCAACATCCTGCCTTGATGGTGGTGTCTTTGGATCCAAAGGTATCCAAGGTTTTCCATCCACTCAGTTACTGAGGTAGTCATCTGAGGATCATTTCTGTGTGCTCAAATCCTCATAGAAAGCTTCTAAACAGGGGTGTTATCTCTACTGTATCCCTTTAACTTATTATTGCCTGATTTGTTCCTGTTGCATCTTGTTGCTATGTATGTGCTCATGGTTATTGTCAATGTCCTCATTTCACAGTCTATCAGACATTACTGACTGGAATTTGGGACCATCAATGATCCAACAATCTAGGAATCAATGAAGCAGTCACATGATGTTGCATGTTCCAAGTACTGTCACTTTTTGTGAGTGTGCTATTGTGATCCCATCTGCATCAATTTCATCCAGATGTTTTTCTCATTCTGTTTGGAATTTAATTTCATTTTGTTCCCAAAGAATATATCACTATATAACAACAGTTGTTTTAGCCCCAGAGGTGGTGAATCTCATGTTTGTATGTCTTGATGATGACTCTAATCTTAATGTAAACATAATACTAGAAGGAAAATCAATGTAGATACTGGAGATATAAATGAATATATATATAAATGTTATTAATTTCTTCACCATGAATTTGAAAGCACTGTTTAGATTGGGAACATTGCACTAGGCAGATGGATCAGTCAATATCTCTTCCTTTTTCCTCTGCTGCAGTGATGTAATGGAGCCAGGACTCCTATGGTTTGCAAGTGGCAGGAACAATGCACTATCCAAAAAGCTCAGGTTCTACTTAGCTTAACAGCAACCCTCAAAATAGCTGGGTATATGGAGGGAGTTTCCAAATAACAGTAATAATCTTGTGAGCTATCCCTCTTATAATATAGAATATCTGGGAGTGGCTTGGTCTTGAATGAACAATTTAGATCCATTAGCTTTACAAAAAAACTGGTAGAAAGTAACTAGAACTTGTTTGTTGATCCCAAGACAATCAAAGTGTGGAAACCAATGTTTATGATGAACAGTTTAAAAAGATTGATATGTTTACTTGGGAGAACAGAAGACTTGAGATTTGACACAAGAGCCATTGTTAATTATCTGAAGGGATATCAGGTAGAAGAAACAGAAAGCTTGTCTTCTGCTGCTCCAGAAACTAGCAATTGATTCAAATTACAAGAAAAGAGATTCCACCTAAACATTAGGAAGAATGTTTTAACTGGAAGAGCAGCTCAACAGTGCCTTTGGAGGTGGTAGACTTTCTGTCTTGGGAGGTCTTAAAACAGAAGTTCAATGAGCATCTCTCAGGAGTGATTTAAATTGTTTACTCTGGCATGGCAGGGGATCATTAGATGACCCTTCTGGCCACTTCCATCTGTAAGACTCCATGTTTTTATGATATACATCAACACAGCTGCCTGGATTGTGTGTTTCCTTTTTGTCAATGCAGGTATTATGATGATAAGTTCCTACTCTTAAACATTTATCATTATACCAATCTTCAAGCCCACTCTATCCACTGCCTCTCTGTTGAGGATTTAAGCCTCCTTTGGCTGATTTAAAGTAAACATCAAGAGTATCTGGATAAAGTTTTTAAAAAACCAAGTAGCTGATCACAGATCTTCCACCCACATCACATCTGTTTTAGTCCTGTCAAACAATTTAGTCAGTAAGTCTGCAGACATTTCTGCCTCCCACCCCCAGACTAATACTAACACCAGCTGAGGCATCCATGTAACTATCAACCCAAGCCTGCTTTTAACTGTTTTGCTGTAAATTCAGAAATGAATCACAAAATGCATGTGAACTAAGGAACATCTGCAAACGTGACACATTCCTCTGCTCAGATTCACAGCTTCTCCCAAGCTGCTCTGCTTAAGAAAAAGAAGGGGAAAAACAGAGACCAAGAAAGAGATGCTACACATTTCTGCAGGCAGGGCTGGATTAAGTCATGCTGAGGATCTAAATGATGTCAAGTTTAAGAGGCCCCAAAGCCTTATCAACAAACATATATTAGTCTAATGTAAAACACTAAATTTGGAAGTGTTTAAAATTATTATTATTTAGATACCCTAAACTGTAGCTTACTTAATTTGTGTGTAAATCTACTATTGACTTGCATGTGAGGCCTAGGTGTGGCAAAAGCAGCCATTCATGTTTACATTCTCTGGCTGGTGTTTCCACATTAAGGCCCTTCCATACTATGTTGCAGTGCCATCCCATGATTTTTTGCTGCCTGAGGCAAAACAAGAAATGACACTTACAACTTGCCCAAGTTTCATTCACAGTTTATCACAGTCAGCAGAGGAGACAAAATCAGACAATCATATAGATTACAAAATGATAGAAATGAAGCATTGCAGTTGGCCCACGCACAAAGGTTTTCCACCAGTTTGGGCTGGAGTTGATGGATGGTCTATGGGGCAAAGTTGACAAGCCAAATGGAGTGATCTGCAGCCACTCCAGCCATGATCGTTCCAGGACAGTGGCAACCAGATGCTGTGGTCCTGAAGCCAGTCACTGCCATGGTCCCGAATGGGCCACTTGTAGGAGTCACTTTTTGCCACTCCTTTTCAGGCTTGCTTTGAGCTGCGTTAGCCAGTCCCAGAGCAGCTTCTGGCCACTTTCGGAGCATGCATCATTTGAACACCATGACCTCAAAGTGCCCAGAAGGTGCTTTATTTGTCCCGCCTGCTTCAGGTCTAAGTCAAGAGTGCATTGTGCTTCATATCAGACAAATTATTCTGCTACATGGGATAGAAATTCCTATGAACAG
The DNA here is from genome assembly GCA_020142125.1 of Phrynosoma platyrhinos. NCBI lineage: Eukaryota > Metazoa > Chordata > Lepidosauria > Squamata > Phrynosomatidae > Phrynosoma > Phrynosoma platyrhinos. The sequence continues at coordinate 12,021,263 of CM034706.1, forward strand.
CTCTTGCCAGCTCTGGCAGTATAAGCACAATAAAAACAAATTTAATAACAACTTGCTTCCCTTCCCAAAACTGCTGTCTGAGACAAATATGCCAGTCTCCTTAATGCTAGGGCCATCCCAAAAATCCCTTTGAGTTTCCATCATCAAGTGGGAGTGTGATTAATTGATTGCATTATATCCTATCTTTCTCTCAAAATGAGATGCAAGGCATCTATTCAAAATTAAAAACGGGATCCAAGATGGCTATTTAAAAAGCAGGTCAACACAGTCATATGCCATGGAAGAGTTTTTAAAATGTGGTGGTGTCTCAAAGGTATCAGGACACTAGCTATTTTGCTTGCTGTATTTTTACATCCAGGCAGTTAATAAAGTTCTGTGTGGTTAGAGTGTTGGTCTAGGACTGGAGAGATTTGGGTTTAAAACTCAGCCAAACAGTTTATCAAGTGCACCAGTCACTATTTCCCAGCCTAACCTACCTCACAAAGTCGTTATGAGGATAAAAAATCATAGGAGGAACACATACAGCATTTGGAGTTCCTTGGAGAAAAGGCAGCATATATATATCTAAATAATAAGTCAATAATTAATATATTTCATGAATTCTTTACTTACACTGTTCTCTGGGATGTAGATGTTCAAATACAAGCAGTCTTCACTGACAGAAAAAGGACTGACTTCACCATCCCCAGGTTGCCAGCAACTAGCCCTAGAGGTCCAAAAAACACTATATGAACAGGGGCTGTTGTTATTAAAATCAAATGCCAATTAAAGGCAAGACATGTATACCCTCCAACATTTCACAGATGAAAATGGTATGCATGTGGCCAAGCAATATCAGTGTGGTCAAGATGCCAAAAGTTATTAATGAGGAAGAACAAACTAGCTGCAGTTTGCTTTTGCCTGAGATTACTGGGAAAGGCAAGATACCATCCCCTCCCCTGCTCTCCCACTGCTGAGTTAATGGAGTACAAACAACTTTTGTACCTTGAACTCAAGTTGCAGCAATTGAAGTAAACTGAGTACAAAGGGGAAAGTGGGAAGGGGAAAGAGAAAGTAGGACTTTTTAAAAGCAGCTGAAAAAGCAGGAAAACAAAGGATTAATCAGGACTGCCCGTGCCAAATCAGGATACAAGGAAAGTATGGACTTGGTAGTAGCTGAAGAGCAAAATTCCCAATTATTTGTACTCTGTAAAATTGGGTTGAATAATTTGCACAAAAGATCCATTGTTTGAAATTATGGAATCGAAAGAGATAGACATATCTGGCCTTAGGGCATCAGTCCCTGAACAATAACAACAACAACAACAACAACAAAGCTATAGAAGAAGAATGGAAAGAGAAACAGCTGAATTACAATATATCCATAAACTCCAGCCCATCTACAGTAGGTTGACTGGAGACAGTGGGTTCACACTACACATATTATAACACTAGCTAACATTCCAGCCTCACTAGGTCACTCTAAAACAGTTTATCATATCTCCTTCTGGCTCCCAACCTGCACACACCACATCCCCAAACTTCCCCAAACATTCATGTGGGTCATCCACCCACCCTGGCCTTAGGCAACATCTTTCCACCTCATCACCACTCCCACAAATTTTGTATTTCTATAGCTATCATATAGTCTGATTATAAAGGTCCTTCCTGGGCAATGCTTCACTTCATGCATCTGAGGAAGGAGACCAAGTCAGCGAAAGCTTAAGCTACAATTTCTCACTGTCTCAATGGCACTATATAAAGCAAGGGGGCAACTGTGGATAGTGGTTATTGTTGTTATCATTTATTTATTTATTGCCATCTATGTAGAGGTGTACAGTGTAATACACACAGACAAAGGTGATGCACATAATCGAACAACAGTTTGCTCTGCCTTATTTACTATGTGTCACTGAGCACCTGGATAAACAAGTTGCAGGTCTTATGGCGAACTGTGAGTCGGATGTGGTTAAATCAACTACATACACACAACTCAGGTGGGTGAGAAATTGGGTCACTGAAGGCTAGGGTTCCATCTGTCATCCAACTGCACAGTGCAAAACCAATAGGCCTGGATGGTATGAATAATCACCACCTTTTTTGCAACCCCCTTAAAGACATAGCATTGAAAAGTCAGAGGATGTATTTATACATTTTCTCCCTCCTGAATACCTTCCTTGAATCCCATCCTGGGAGAAAGGTGGGATATAAATGCAAAAAACAAACAAATCCAATGAGTTTGATAAATAAATAAATCCCCCCCCCCCCCCGCTTTCCCAAACCTGATGCCCAGGCCTGGCACTGGATGTTTTGCTGCCCAAGGCAAAGGTCAAAATGGTGTTCCAGCTCCTATTCCAAGCACAGAAGTAAACCTCTAAATCTTATTTCAGCACTGAACTTGAAGACAATAGTCTAGTTTGGTAAGACAGTGTGACTTTTCTTTATAAGCATGAACAATATTTTATAGAGTTAGGCCCTGATGGTCATACAAATGTGTAAAGTTCCTGTACACATGCAGATGTGCTTTTCTGGCCATTGTGCAAAGGGCATAGTCATTTCATGATTGTCTAAGCTAATTTCCATGAGTATAACCACTTCACATGGACCAATCAACACAACACCATTCAACAATTGGTTAAATGGATCTACTCTAGTTAGGACTAACCAAAACTCCAGTCCTGAACACAGAAAATTCTTTAAACATCCACATGGGAAAATATATTCATGTGTGAAATGAGTTGGTTATCAGCATATTGCTAACTTGGAAGACACACATTGGAATGATGCAATACAGTGAGATTTCCCTACATGAGGGGAAATAAAGAGAACTGATTATGCTCCAGTTGCATCCACATGTCACCACATTGTTAGAATGAGTAGAACCAGAAGGACTATACAGGGATTCTTTGTTATAAGAATAAGTAGCTCTAGAAGAACTACTATGGGGATTCAAGGACATAGCCATTTTAGTCTGGATCAGTATGCAAAGGGATCTTGTAGCACCTTTGCAACTAACTAAGGACCTTACCACACGGGGGTCTGAAGCGGTGCCATCCC
>CM034706.1:12024398-12034804 GCA_020142125.1 Phrynosoma platyrhinos
TATGAGAATGAATAGCTCTAAAAGAACTACTACAGGGATTGTTGCTGTTGTTGTAAGAATGAGTTTGTTGTTGTATGCCTTCAAGTCATTTCCAACTTATGGAAACGCTAAGGCCAATGTATCTTTAGCAAGATTTGTTCATAGGGGGTTGCATTTGCTTTCCACTGAGGCTGAGAGAGTGTGACTTGCCCAGGGTCACCTAGTGGGTTTCTATGGCTGAGCAGGGATTCAAATTCTGGTCTCCAGAGTTCTAGTCCAAAACTCAAACCACTACATCAGGGGTAGGCAACCTTTCCCCTTTAAGGGCCAAGGGACTTCAGCTCCCAGAATCCCAGGAGCTAGTGGCCAACATGGGACTATTGGCCAACATGGCTGAGGCTTCTGGGAGCTGAAGTCCCTCGGCCCTTAAAGGAGAAAGGTTGCCTACCCCTGCACTACATCATACTGGCTCTCCCAGAAAAATTGCTACAGGGATGTTTTATTCTAGCTCCAGAAGAACTACTATGGCTTCATTTCACCTTAAACTGACACTTCCCTGCAAAATTTGATGGCAAAAGCTGGCTCATCCAAGCAAGTTTTTCGGTGTTGTACAGGTTTCGACAATAATGATATGTTAGCCAGAGAAAGCCCAAAACATTTTGATCTCTGAGACAAAAAGGTGCCCTCCTTGGTAGTAGTAAAAATGTTACAAATAACTAATAATCTGCTGGCCTTTAACAATATCCCCAAATTGATGGTGGAACCTTGTATAAAGACAAAGCCGGTGCTGAATTCAGTGGAAATGGTGGAACTCTGAGCACACAGATATGGTTGATGGAGAAAGAACAGATAAGACTAGTAGTGATTCAGTACAATGAGGCTGTTCTTGGATAGTTATAAGAAGCAAAGTGATGAGAAATGTTCATTGGACCATTAGCAACCAACACTTCTCTCACCGAGTCATTGTGGCATTCCAGGATTCCGCTGGAGTAAAAGCCTGTGGCGGACGGAAGCGGCTCTCTGCCACTGGAGGTGCTGCATATGGAACCCCAAGGAACTGTTTGATTCTCTTCCAGCTGGAACCCACTCGGACAACTTGAGAAGTGCCAAACAAACTTCCTTGCAATGGTGTGTTGACAGAGAGAGCATCACCTATTTTAGTAGTGGGTCCAAATGCACCTATACATACAGAAGGGAGATTACAGTAAATACAGTAAATTCAAGCTTTGGATTTTGTTTGTCCTGATTAACTTGAAGACTCCTAACAAATATGGTTTCCATCCTGGATTTACAAAGCTGTAAGGGAAAGATCAGCTTTTAGCAAAGCTGCACTTGGGGGGCTTGCAGACTGCCAGAAATAGTGCAAATTGAGTCCACTTTTAGGGTTAGGGTTAGTGCTAGGGAATCATGGGAATTGTGCTTTTTTCTGAGACATTGAGCCTTCTCTGTCAGAGAGCTCTGGTGCCACAATAAACTACAGTTCCCATGATTCCCTAACCCTAACCCTAATCCTTAAAGTGGACTCAATTTGCACTATTTCTGGCAGTCTGCCAGCCTGCAAATGCAATACTTATCCTCAGATCAACCACTGGGGGTAAAGGTTTCCCCTTTGACAAGATTGCCAAATTGTGTCTGACTGTAGGGGACAGTGCTCATCCCTGTTACTATGCCAAAGAGCCAGTGTTGTCAAAGACGATTCTGTAATCATGTGGCCAGCATGACTACACAGAACACTATTACCCACCCACCTGTTTATCTCCTTGCACTTCTATATGCTTTTGAACTTTTAGGTTGGCAGAAACTGGGACTAGTGACAGGAGCTCACTCTGTCATGTAGTACTTGGGCCTCAAACTGATCTTACAATTGCCAGAGTCAGCATCTTAACCACTGAGCCACTGTGTTCCCTTCCCAGCTACTGTGGGGATAGCCCAGAAAATCTTTCAAGATTTTTCAGGATTTTTTTTTTTATTTTAAAAAATCTGTTGGGTGTGGAGGACATTCTGTGCTCCTAATGAAAGGCTGGAAATTTTGTAGCCTGCAAGTTTCCCAATGCAGAAATTATGCAGCCTCCAAGAGTGATCACTGTGGCTCCCCAACTGTTTCCAAAAGGAAAAATCAATTGCCTCCAGGGTGCACCATTCTCTATTTTAACATTTTCCTCCATCACAACCTTTCTTGGGCCTCAACTTTTTTTACCCAAATAAAAAAACATTCATTTGTCCCCTTCTGGTATTGAAAAAAATGGTAGGAAAAACTCAGGTTAAAAACCAGGATAGGTGTCATTTCAGACCCTCTCTATCTGCCCATCCCTTCCCTAATTCATCAGATAATTTTGCTGTAGAATCATTTAGAAAAAAAGTATGGGAGTTTCAAATTTTTCTGTTGGTCGTGAAGTTGCTAGTTCAAGAAGTCCCCTCTATATCTGTCCTATCCCTAGGCTGACTGCAAATTTCTGATCCCTCTCATACATTATTCCTAGAAAATGGATGGATGCTGAGAGAATGAAATGATAATGGAAGAAACAAGCTGCCATCATTTAAAACAAAACAAAATAAAATAAAAATCTAAAAAATCTGTTTTGTGGTTAAAAATGGCTGCAACTGCAATTAAAAGATTTTATGTCTTGCTACCAAACCAGAACAGTAAGAGTATATCTACATTATTTCAGTTTCATACCAGCTCACTGTCATGGCTCAATTTTCTGGAATCCTGGAATTGTTGTTTAGTGAAATACTTTGAATCCCCTGCTTTAGTTCAGGGGAAGGTGATAGAGCTCTCTGGCAGAAAATTCTACTCACCTCAGCAAATGGCAAATCCCAGGATACCAGAAGATGAAGTCATGACTGTTAAAGTGGTATCAGACCTGTAATGTAGATATTACTACACTGCAGATATTTATAGAACAGCACTCATCATTCTACAAAAATATTTCACTCTTTCCAATTTGGGATTATCCTGTTTTTTCTAAGGTAATTGTCAATCACACTTGTCTGTTTCTGCTATTTGTCTCAAAAAATTACTTTTTTAGACCACAGCTTCCAGAATCCCTTGGCCAACATGGAAAGTGGTTAGCTTGCTAGACAATTTTGGAAGTTGTAGTCCAGAAATACAATTTTCCCAAGCTCCCTTATTACCCTATATGAAAGCATGAAAACCCACTCCTCTAATACTTCCATAACCTACACACCTTGCCTGCGATAGATATAAGTAGCTGGTTCCTTGAGCAAAAGTCGACAGTAGTGTCCCTGAAGGCCAAGTGTACAGGTCTGGGTTTCTGGATAAAACATGCATCGTGTGGCTGATGACTGTATATCAAGAGTGGTCACCAAGCATAATTTTTCCTTTGCACATACTGTGAAGAACAAAAGACAGAAAAAGAGTGTGAATGGAATGGATCAATGATAAATAAGCACTGAAAGGTTGGAAAATAAACTGACTGAGACTTACAGATATGCAGATTGATGAGGTGAAACCCACCAGACTTAGAGAGCAATTTTCAAAGACAAAAATAAAATAATTTCTCAGCTGGCTAGAGAACAAAGGTGGCCCTCTTGATTCATGAGAAGAAAACTGAACCAAACTCATCCAGTAAGACAATATGTTCTGGACAATCCCACAATTGCACAAAACTGCACAGCTGTCAAATTTTCCAGGGCTGGTTTTCATCAGGGCTGCAGTGTGAGGAAAGCAATGCTTCACCCCATCATCCTGATCTAGCACTCCCACAGATGCTTTTTTCCTTTTAATTGACTGCAATGGGTCTATTAACATCCTATCTTCTTGGATCATATGTTTGAAAAATCCCACTACACAAAACAGCCCACTGTATCCTTGGATCTTTTATCCACAGATTCAACTATCTGCAGCTTGAAAATTATATATATTCCAAAAAGTAAACCTTGATTTTGCCATTTTATATAAGAGACATCATTTTACTATGCCATGTATTTAATGGTACTTGAGCATCCATGGAATTTGGTATCCATGGTGTGGTGGCCTTGGAACCCAGCAGATACAAAAGGCCCACTGTGTACAAAACACATTGAAAATAGTTACCTTAGTGCCTCTTTATATAAATACCTTATTTTCCTGTGTATAAGACTACTTTTTAACCTGCAAAATCTGTGGTTGAAGTGGGGGGGTCGTCTTATACGCTGGGTATAAGGATAAGGAGGATGGAGGTGCTAAAACTCTATATTTTGACTGGGAAAATGGGGGGTCGTCTTATACGCCGGAAAATACGGTACACAAATATATGGCAGAGAGGAACAGAAAGGAAAGGACAGACAGCTTAATATCCTTATAGTACTTCTGATTTTTATTAAAAAGGAGGAAAACCAATTCAGGCTTAATAAAAGGGACTATCTCACCTGTGAGGCAAAAGTCTCGGACGGTGGCAAAATCACTGGAGGCATCTCTACTGACATGTATAACATCATATTTGGAAATGGAAGGATCAATGAGAATAGCAGCCCCATCAACACGTTGCCACTTGTCCAAAGTCACTAAGAAATAAATGTGCAGAAATTCAAAAATAAAATTCCAGCAAACTGTAGTTCATGCCTGACAGAGTAATGGAGGCCAGCATCTAGCAGGACAAATTTAGCTGCAATTCTATACTTATTTGGGAACAAGTCCAATTAAATTCAATGGCAGTTTCCTTTTAATTAACCATGCTTACCGTACTATTGTGCTATTAGAGCATGAAAGATCTAGCTGTGTCTAGAGAGAGTTTCATTATGCCTTTTTAAATGCAATGATATAGGTTATTCTACAGCTCTGTTGGGTGAATCACTAAATAGGTGGAATGCATGAAGTAGAATTTTCTTGCTATGAAGACACAGTCATCAGACCTTTTTTGGAAGATTATTGCAATGACAGTGACTTGAGGCCACTATGATACAAAAATCAAGTAAGTAAGTGAGGTGAGGAATCAATGACTTTCTAGATGTGGTTGTACTATAATTTCCAACATTCCCAATAATCTCGCAGGCTAGTTGATGCTGATGGAAGTTAAAGTCTCACAACATCCAGTAGGCCACAGCTGCCCTAACCTTAAAGCAAACTCATTTCCAGGATCTGTTGTTTTCATAGGCCATATTCTGAACCAGTCAGAGGATTCAGAAGAACTCCTCTACAGACTAAAATCACTAGGGGGAAAATTCAACATACTTTGGCTGCATCTTAACCACATAAGAACAGTGGATTCCATAAGTATATAAAACTTTATTTTGTGCTCATGTAGACAGATCTCATTTATGATTTTTTAACATAAACTAACAGTTTGTAAGAAGTGGTGTCATTGATCAAATCTCTCTACTCTACTTGCAGGACATATACTTTTTTGAATGGCTAATTCCTTCTCCTGCATCACCATGCATGTGATGCTGTTTAGTTGCAATGTGATGGGTTCATACTTTATTATTCATGTGATATGCTCACTGAAACCAGTGGGACATGCTAGGCAAGACTAGCAAAGGGTAAAACATGTAGACCTCCAGAATCCAATCAACCCTAGCCAGTATATTCAACAGTGGACTTATGATGGGGTCCACTGGTTCCCAAGGGGTCTTTGAGTAAATGTCAGGTAGATGTCTGTGAACTTGGATGGGTTAAAAAAATTATATTGTTTTATTCATTAACTAGTTTTAATTATGTGTTTTTAGCTTATGTTTTGATATAAATAATGTTTAATATTTTTAACTTTTGTACTTCTGTCTTTTTAAATTATTTTAAATTATTGGAACCCAGTTTCAATCCTGTTGTAGGAGAAAGGTGGGATATAAATCTATGAAATAATGATAAATAATTCATTAACCTCTGAAATTTAGCATTTTCTTCCATTACGAACATAGGCAACAGACCACAGTATTATCTATACCTGTGACTTTGTGACCAACAGAAATCACAGGTATTTTCATATCATATTACAGTTGTTGGGGGTATCTCTAAATGTCATTTATGCTCATTATTATAACACACTTTTTTTTCTTTCCAGTACTGATAACTGTGTTTCAATACGATTGTTTTCCTTTGTAATCCCAACTTTTTGATTTTATGCATTTAGAAATACTATTCTGAGAAGGGATCCATAGCCTTCACCAGACTATCAAAGGAGTCCATGGCACAAAAAAGGAATAAGAATCCCTGATATAAACAATAGGTGCATCTACACTGTAAAACTAATACAGTTTGACACCACTTTAACTGTCCTACAGGCTCCTGGGATTTGTAGTTTTGTGAGGCACCACTCTTTGGCAGAGAAGGCTAAAGACCTTGTAAAACTGCAAACTCCAGAAATCTATAGGATGGAGCTACAGCATGTAAAGTGGTGTCAAACTGCATTATTCCTACAGTATAGATGCACACAGTGACTGAACCACTCTCACAGTTGTATTTCCAGTTTGAGCTTTTGCAGACCTGTGCATTTTTAAAAAAAATCATGTTAATAGCTGGGTTTTAAAAATAAAGACAGAGAGAGTTATACTAGTTATGTGCTTACTTTTGCCTTGAAAATAACAACAAAAATGGAGCCTCTTTCGCAACAGGAATTTAAGAAACATGCTTTAAAATGGTAATTACACATCAATTTTCTACAGTCTGCAATTGAGTTGTTGACTCTCCCAACACAGTGGAAGTAGGATGTCTAGCTCCAGACACAAAACTGCAAATAACTGGTTATCTTTTTTAAAAAAAGAAAGAAAGAAAAGGTTGTGACTGGGTTCTATTCCATTGTAAACTAAAACGTCTGGGTCCCCTAACTGGGTTTTGAAGGGATTTTTGTTGGGATATTATTCCACTCACAACCAGCCATTCAGTCAGCAAGCCATGAAACCACTTTGGTGCCACAACGTCATCCAATTTAGAAATTATAAAGTAAAAGCAGGAAAAGAACAGCCCTCTGGGTGTGACAGAATGCTGATGAAAACAAGGCTACAACTATAATTAGGTCTATTTGTGGGACAAAAACATATCATTTTAATTGTGTGGCTAACAACATCTTCTTTTTTCTAAATTCAGTACTTCAATGGAGGAGCTGCACCACATGGAAGCAGTTTTAACCCTTTCCTCCTAAGCCAGGATCCTCACAAAAATGGCCTAAAATTGTTGTGCATCTTCAAATAAGCTCCAACTTATGCTGACCGTAAGGGAATCCATCACAAGGTTTTATTAGCAAGATTTGTTCAGAATGGGGTTGCCTTTGTCTTCCTCTGAGGCTGAGATGGTGTGACTTGCCACATTTGAAGGAGGAGTGGTTTTCACTTGCATCTAGGAATTGAATGGTTAACTGTCCCTCCTCTGAATATTGCAGCCCCAGTAAAAAGTAAACCACCCTGAGCCCCTTAATAAGGAAGAACTGACCACCATACAATTTTGCAGTTCAGTGGAGCCTAGTCTATTTTAGTGATGGACATCTTGTTCACAAGTAAGAAGGCATTTTGACAATTCACAGACTAATACAGCCCGCCTGCCCCAAGCGCAGGCTTGCCATCCACTGATTTGAGCATCTCTGGATGTCAAGCCCCATTGGCCCTAATGGTGGTGCATGTATGTAGCCATGGCAGTGTGACCACACACTCCACGATTAAAAACCAAGGGACTTGAGGTCCCACAGTTTCTGGCATCTGTGGGGGTTCCGGAATGCAACTAAGGACTAACTGTGTAAGACAAAAAAAAAAATCTTAACACTAATTTTGCAAATCAGGAGAGGAAAATATTGGCCTATCATAGAATCACAGAATCATAGAGTTGGAAAAGACCACAAGGGCCATCCAGTCCAACCCCCTGCCATGCAAGAAATCACAAGAGAAGATCCCACTGTATTCCAGAAAAAGGAGCAAATGTGTCAATTTTGGTTCCTCCTGGTTTCTTCATCAGGTTGCTTGTGGCAATAGAGGAATTCATTCTAATGTATACACTCCCTTCCCTGGCATGTGCATTTTTGTTCATTTTCCTTTAACATTAATATTTTATAATACTTTTGCTTCAGAAGATTGCACTGCAAATTTTGGAAAAGTTCTACTGAAGGAGAACTCTGTCATGAATCACATATTGATCTGGGAAGTGCAAACTTGGTTTTTGTTGTTAACTGCCATCATGTCGACTTTGACTTCTGGTGATCCTACGAATGGGAGGCCTCCAAGTCACCCTATCACCAACAGCCCCACTCAGATTTTTGCACACTCAGGGTCCCTGGCCTCCTTGAGTGAATCTATCAACCTGTAATGTGATCTTCCTCTTTTGCTACTGCCTTGTACCTTAATGAAGTGTTATTGTATTTTCTAGTGAATCATGTCTTCACTTGATATGGCCAAAATGTGAGAACATTATCCAAGTCATCTTGGCTTCTATACCTGATTGGCTCCAGGATCCATTTATTTGTCTTTTGATATGAATATAGAGGGCCAACTAGACTTTTTCACTATTGTAACAAGTAATGGTTATGGACTACTTCTCAGGCATGGTATTGAGTAATCAAAATGAGTTACTTTTAAAAGTGACTTTTTAAATTACTTTAAAATTACTTTAAAAAGTAATTTCCCACTCTTTGAAGATAACTTGCTGAATCGTATTTTCTTGTTCAGTTGTGATGAAGGAGCTATACCTCCACACTGTTCTATTCCAAGGCCACCAGTTTGAAATTGGATGAACTATGAAGACTAGTGAAACAGTACTATCCTTCCATAAACAGGTGCCTCAAAGCTACACAGCTTCCATGTTGTTGTGAAGTTTCTGTATCTCTTTCAAACAGACTATAGACATCAAAACCTCATTTTGGTTCTCTTTTCATTGAATAATTATGGCCTTCTTAATCCAAGCAGTTCTGTAACTTTTAAATTATAGGCATCTAAGGGGTGTTTCCTACTTTCCAGAGAGTCTTCAGCAGCATGTCAGATGTGCATCAGGGACAGAACTTTGAAATGTTACTTTTTTTTTCTTTCCCTTTTTCTGGTGGGGGTGACAATAACAAAACTTCCCTAGCCAACAGGGCCAGTTCTATGGTGGCTGGGGAAGCCTAAAATTTGCAGTCCAAAAATTTCTGAAATCTTCTTTGCTCTCACCAAGAACAAGAATGGGATCACTGCTCAGAGTACATGGGAAGGAAGCTTGAGATAATCAAGTCTGACTTTCTCTTGTAGCTGGCACATATATGTGTGAAAATGAAGCCCATATAACAAAGTTTTTTAAAGAATGGGCTGGGGTGTTGTATTGTTTTAAACTGTTTGAAACAGGTTTATCTTTTTAAACTGTATTTATTCTTTCCACAAGCAATTTATTTTAATATTGTATTCATTTAATTCTATTTTAATGTATCACTTTTCTATGTTTTTAATTGTACTGTTCTTTTAATATTGTGAGCCACTCTGGGTCCCAGTTCAGGAAAAAGAGTAGGATATAAAGATGATGATGATGATGATGATGATGGTGATAATGCATAGATAACTTAACAAATAGTGGAATCCTGTTAGTGGCAAACTCAGGTCTAAGTCAACCTTACATCTGCTTAGAGGTAGAGGTTGGCAGTCTCTTTTTCTCTTCTCACCAAACAAAGTGCACACTCCCAGACCTACCATAAAGTCCTCCTCTTGGCCATTCCATGCCTGTTGAAAATAAGTGGGGTATTTGGGAAATGTCTAGCCATGTCCCATCCTCTGCTAAGACTTCCAGAGGGCCCAGCAGACCTCAGCAGATTTCACATCTGGGTACAGGGAGATAGCTTCTCTAATCCTCCACTGCTCTCATCAGCCATGGAATGGAAGAACTACACTGATTCTATGGTAGGTCTAGAGATCAATGCATGGGCAGCTGTACTGTAGTTCTGCATGTGAAACTACTATGATACGCTGAACCATATCTATGATACGCTGAACCATTGAAGCTATTGGCTGTTGGATAGTTCCAACTAGAGTAAACACATCAGTTGTTAAAGGGTGTGACAACATGTTGTTTGTTGTTGTTAGCTGCCCTCAAATCAGTTCCGACTCATGGTGACTCTGTGGATGAGACATCTCCAAGAATCCCTATCTCCCTTTGCCTTGCTCAGATTCTGCAAGCCCTTCCCCATAACCCACCTGATCAAGTCTATCCATCTAGTTTGTGGTCTTCCTCTCTTTCTTCTACCTTCTACCTTTCTTAGCATTATTGTTTTTTCTAGTGATCTGTGCCTTCTCATTATGTGGCCAAAGTACGATAGTCTCAATTTGATCATAGCTTCAAAGGAGAGTCCTGGTCTGATCTGTTCTAGAACCCATTTGTTTGTCTTCTTGGCTGTCTATGGTATCCTAAGTACTCTTCTCCAGCACCACATTTCAAATGAGTTAATTTCCTTTCTGTCTGCTTCCTTCACTGTCTAACTCTCGCATCCGTACATGGTAATTGGGAACACAATGGCCTGGACGATTCTGACTTTAGTGCTCAGTTGTAT
>CM034706.1:12050863-12085348 GCA_020142125.1 Phrynosoma platyrhinos
CCTCGGTACTCACAGATGGCAGGGATGCAGCGACCTCAGAGTTTACGTGCTGGAAAGCCCATTCATTTCTGTGTTGATATTTCCACTTATCTTTCTCCCAGCCATAATGGCCCTACAACATGTATATGTTACTTCATTTTTATATTTATTTTTATTCCCATTTTGATTAATAAACAGGACCATTCATAACTCAAGATCATGAAGATGTCTCACTAAGAGGACTGCCATAAGTCAAAGTCAACTTCACAATCAGATCACAAACCAGGATCCTAATGAAAACTGGGGGAGCAATGCACAGCCCTGATTTCTGTTTAGGCCTTAAGCACTGAGACTAGCCCACTGTCACTGAAAATCTGTTTGTCTTTTATTGTTGTGTTATTAACTTTCTTTAAAAAATGGCATCTATTTGAGTTTAAGTTGTGCTTTTAATCAAGTTTTTGGGGTTTTGCTATTGTGAGTCATCATGAAAGCCTTTTCCAGAGGCAGAAAGGCTGGAGATGAATTAGGTAAATGAATTAATAGTATTGCAAAAGTTTGGGCAGGAAGAGATAGTCCTTCTATTTCACCTCTAATTCTTCCAATTACTGTATGTCACATAGAGAAACTGCAATTCTCTAGATGTTGCTGGACTACAGCTCCCATAGTACTGTTGCTAGGGACTGAAAGAAGGTAGATTCCAACCACATTCAGAGGACCACAACTTCCCCAGCCCCTAATGACAAACCAAATTGATGCCATCCCAATCACCATCCAAGACCATGTGTTAAAAATATTCCATTTAATTGGGATAAGTGCAAAGATGTGGGATTTCTCTCTTTTTTCCTTCCACATCTGTTGTCTGAACACAGTTACCTCCATCAAGTACAATCTGGCTCAAGATAAATCCGTCACAGCAAGAATCTTGGCTGCAGGTCTGGCGGCAGAAGAGATGTACATCAGTCAAAGATGTACCAGCTACTGAAAGGACCAGGTTGTGGTACACTCCAGAAACAACATCCTGGAAATCGGTCATCTCAAAGATCTTCACTCCAGCTGTAGTGAATTCTTGTCCTTAAAAGGAGTGGGATGGGGCAGAACATGTTCCAGAATGTAAACTGCACTGAAATGTAAACTTGAAGTTTATGGGAAAATGATACGAGCATAACACTAATTCCCTCCAGATTTTAGGAAGGGACTGACCTCTGACCTGGAGGTTTTTATTCAAGCTATAACTCTGAAAGTCAGACAGTGTGACAGGGAAGTAAGACTGTTTCCCTGCTCATGGAAAAATACCACTAGATTCTAACCCAGAAGCTGCTGCCACACTGCAAAAATAATACAGTTTGACACCACTTTAACTAGCATGGCTCCATCCTATTGAATTCTGAGATTTGTAATTTGTTGTCTGACACAGACCACTAAATAGGTAAAAAAAACCCACAAATCCCAGAATTGCATACCATGGTAGTTAAAGTGGTGTAAAACTGCATTATTTCTGCAGTACAGATGCAGCCAGAGTCCCTAGAAATAAACTACTGCCAATGCCATCACCAGGCAAATGATTGGTAGTACTTAGGGATGCCACTGAGCTAGATGAGCTGGCTTGCTGTTTTCTAAGACTGAGTGGCAAAATATAGTTCATGGGCCACATGTAGTCCTTGGGATCCTGATGTGCAGTTCCTTAAGCCCTCCAAAGCCTCCAGACCAATATTATTGTGATCCCCCCCCAAAAAAAAAACCCAGCCAAATGCCCCAGTCCCTCAAGTCTTATCCCAAGTCCCCCCAAACTGCTCAAAAAGTGAGAAAAATATCAGCTAAAATGACCAAAATGGCAGCTGGAAGTCACATTACATCACTTACGATGCATCCAAAATATATTGGTGCAATCCAATGAGTAGGCATGGGGTTGGGAAATGACCTTCAATTGCTCTGTAGCAGCCCACCTCTGTTCTAAAATACATTTGGGGCAACACAGCCTGTGCATCATATGTGCCCTTCCTTCAGGCCAGTTCTGTACCATTCATTCAGTTGCCAATGCAAATGTGCACCTGCCATGACAAACCTGCTGCTCACACTGCTAAGACTCATCCCTCTTATTGGGGAGAATGGCATCAGAGATAGCATTGCCACGTTTGCCACTTTAGTAAGAGGATGTGGCTCTCAAGGAGTTCAGGGAGGGACGGTGTGACCCATTAACCCCAGGTTGTTTGCCATTCTGTACTAAATCAATAATACTTCTGGGTTTTTTAAGTAAATACTTTGTTTTCTTTAGTTCATACCTTTTTTTAGATACACTTGCATAGCATCCTGGTCTTGGCTTCTCACTCTAAGCCTGCAGCTGAGATGATCAACACTTGTGGTGGCAGCATTACCCCAAGTGCCTTGAACCTGAGACAAGGAATGATGCATGCACAGGGTGTTAATAAAGTTGGCCCCCATATCCATGGATTCTTTATCCAGGGTTCAATCATCCACAGCTTGAAAATATTCCAAAAACAAAATATAAATTACAAAAAGCAAACCTTGATTTTGCGATTTTATATAAGAGACACCATTTTACTGTGCCCTTGTATTTAATGAGACCTGAGCATCAATAAATTTTGGTATCTACTGGGATCCTGAAACCAAACCCCGGAGGATATCTAGGGCCCACTGTATATGTCATAGAATGAAGCATAAGCTATACAACTCTGTCTCTTCTTCTTCTTCTTCTTCTTCTTCTTATTATTATTATTATTATTATTATTATTATTATTATTATTATTATTAAATAGAGGCTAATCTAAAGGTAATATTCATGGCTGATGTTTAAACAAGTAGCACAAGCACCAGACACACTAGTGGAGGGGGTGCCCAATGTGTGCTTTTGCAGGAGTTACTTTTCAAGACAGTTGTAAGGGCTAGAAATGCATTTCATCACTAGTGATGTAAATATTCTCTGATTTGATTGTTACATGCAAGGATGAATAATTCCTTGCTGGAGGATATCACAACAATATTTGCACAATTTGTTATATATAATTTTTCACATTAAGTTGTTTGTTGTTTGTTTGTTTCTTGTTATTTTCAAGTTATGCTTGCACACACAAAAACTTGGGATCTTATCACATTACTGGAAAAAAACAGACTTACCCCTGCCCTTTTGAACTCTATTTTGGGATGCAGCTGAGAACACCAAAAATGCCGCCTTTGCCACCGCCCAGCTGCATCCTGGCTAAATCCCAGCTCCCAGCCATGCTCAGCCAGCCTCTTTTCAAAACTGGGAAGCTCCCGACTGCAAATCAGCCAGCTGAGGGTGGCTGGGAACTGGGATTTAGCTGGGATGCAACCAGGTGGTAGCAAAGGCAATGTTTTTGGTGCGATAATTCCCAGGTGCATCCCAAAATAGAGTTCAAAATGGTAGGGGTAAGTCAGTTTTTTCAGTAATGTGATAATGTCCTTGGTTTGGTTAAAAGACTATTTACACATGAGTTTTCTGCACACAAACAAGAGCATTTATGTGGAGAAAAACACAGTTTTTTGCAGCCTCCTCAAGCCTTTGGCAGAAATGAATTTTTCACAAAAACAGGCTACAAATGCTGAAAATCATATGGAGGTTGGACATATTCCTAACAAAGAGTTTTGACATGTCATGATTTCTTGTCAAGGATGAGAAAATTTGTGAGTATCTTATAAGACCCTGTTCACCATGCAACGTCACCCCTTCAGGCATAGTCAGGACCTATATAATCAGGTCAGCTTTATCATTACAGAGCACACTGACAGAGGCTTATCCCAGACATTATAGAGAAAATCCAAAAAGAAATATGAACTTTTGTGGTCACACAGCTATTTGGGTCCCAGGAGATTGTGGGGTTAATGCCTCTGGCTGAGACCAGGGAAGAAAACTGGAACAAAGCAGCAGCTTGACTGGTAGAAAAAGCCATATCCAGATGGAAGAAATCACTCACAGCTTTCCCTAGAAGACTATGTGCCTACAGGATGTATGGATCTCTAATCATAAGCTCTCAGTGGGAAAAACAAAACAAATTCTAAATCAAATTTTCAGTTAGCATCTAAGGCTGCATCTGCACTGCAGAAATAATACACTTTGATAACACTTTAACTGCCATAGCTCAATGATATGGAATTGTGGGCTCTGCAGTTTTGTGAGACATTTCATCTTCTCTGTAAGAGAGCTCTGGTACCACAACAAACTGCAAATGCCTGGATTCAATAGCATTGAGCTAGGGCAGTTAAAGAAGTGTCAAACAGTACAATTTCTGCAGTGCAGATGCAGCCTAAGTAAAGACTTTAGTAAGGAAGAAGTCAAGTATCTCCTACAAATGAAGACCACATCCAGACAGAGCAAGTAAACTGAGTCTGGGGGATCCCAAGTTCTAGGTTTTCTTTATTTAATTTATTGTTCCTAGAACAGCAATTTAAATCAGAGATGGTCAAAAGGTGAGCTTGGCCTTCCCTTCGCCACCACTGTGGAGGCCTTCTCATGAGGAGGCTTTTGCCATCACAGTGGTAGGGGTGCACTTGGTCCTTCTAACCTTGCAGCAGGAGAAGGGCCAGACCAGGTGCCACCCCTTTTCTGGGGTGTCACAACACTGTTATTTGCACTGTAGCATCTAGAAAGAAGCACTGTAGCAGCTACAAAGAAGGGTGCCTAGATAGAAAATCATCCACATGTAAATGTGAAAACTTTGATTATGGCTGCTACCACACTGCAGAATTAATCAGTTTGATACAGCTTTAACTTCCATGGTTCCATACTATGAAATCCTGGGACTTGTGGTTTGTTGTGGCACCAGAGCTCTATGACAGATCAGGCTGAAAATCAGAACTACAAATCCCAGAATTTCATGGACGTTAAAGTAATGTTAATTCTGCAGTGTAGCTGCAGCCTAAGATGTAGTAAAACTGTTGGCTACCAATACAAAATTAGTCTGAGGGGCCACCAAATGGCAATCCCTGACATATCTAATGGGTATAACCTGCCAAACCTTTGAAAAACCAGAATGTGGTAGGTATACATCTGAACTTAATTTCTCTTGGCTGGTTATCATACCAGATTCATCATAAAACAACTGCATTCAATTACCAGTCCAGAAGCAGAACAGTCGTAATTGGTCTCCAGAGCACTATACAGCTCACACAGAACTTCTGTCCTTGAAGTAGACAATGTGAGAAATCCACATGTTTCATTCTTCACACATTCTGAAAGTATAAAAGGATGCATGGTATAAGTCCTGCATTTAACACCAGGTACTACTAACAAACACTGTTCCATCAGTCAAGCAGAGCAAATGTCGTTGGTACTAATTTGTTGAAGTTGTTAACCAAGGGCAAACAACTCTAGCGACAGCCTAGTATTTCTATTGCCTTTGATGGGATTGGACAATTTTGCTTCTTCTGGCTTTTGAAATCTTTAAACTCTTACTTTATTTGTCAGAAATGTGAATCAATTGTGACTGTTTCAGGTTGGGTCTCCCTTATCCGAAATGCTTGGGACCAGAAGTTTTTTGGATTTCAGAGTTTTTCAGATTTTGGAATATTTGCATATACATATTGACATATCTTGGAGATGGGACCCAAGTCTAAACATAAAATCAATTATGTTTCATATACATCTTTACATGTAGCCTGAAGGTAATTTTATACACAATATTTTTAATAATTTTGTGTATGAAACAAAGTTTGTGTACACTGAACCATCAGAAAGCAAAGGTATCACAATCTCAGCAACCAATGTGGACAATTATGGATTTTGGAATATTTCAAATTTCAGAATTCTGGATAAGGGAGATTCAACCTGTAGTAAATCCTTCACAGTCAAAATGGAAACAAAAAATGCACTCTACTTGTTGTATTTGTTAAAGATGAGGGCCTCTTTGTAAAAAAAAAAGAGATAACACTCCTAATTCAGCATTATCATGGTTGAATACACAGGGACTCTAACCCAATTTTTTTAAGAATTAAGCCCTTGTATCGCTAAACCTGGATGGATGCAAAGTGAGCTTTGGCTTCTCCCACATTTGATTCGATTTTAATTTCAAGTTGTTTCTATCCCTCTTAGAAGAAAAACTGTGAACCCTTTGCTTTCTTGTTTTACCCTCTACCCATATAAAAACATAAGATGAATATAAGAATGTAAAGTTAATGTAAGAACATTATTTATTTACTTAATTTCCAACATGAATATACCATTATTCATTGTTTAAAAATACCAGATCAGTTCACAATAAAAGCAGTTAACATAAAAGAACATTCTAAAGGATAGAATGATAAGGCAATAAGTGATAAATACATAAAACCAGTGAAAAACAAGGTTAACTGATAGAGTTCATGGTTAAGAGAATGAACAGGAAAATGCCTGAGTAAATAGATAAGCCTTCAATTGACACTAGAAACGTCCATTGTTGGGGAATTATCTTCATTTCAATGGGGAGACCCTTCCACAATGTGGGAGCCACAACAGAGAATGCCCTCCTCAGTGCCACAGGTATATAAGCCTCATAGGTCATGATACAATAAGCATTATGCACCTTAGCATAGACCAGGGGTAGGCAACCTTTCCCCTTTAAGGGCCGAGGGACTTCAGCTCCCAGAATCCCAGGAGCTATTGGCCAACATGGGACTATTGGCCAACATGGCTGAGGCTTCTGGGAGCTGAAGTCCCTCGGCCCTTAAAGGGGAAAGGTTGCCTACCCCTGGTGTAGACACACCAGAGCAATCTATACAAGAAAATGTGGTCTGTGACATAACTGGGTCATGAGCTCTATTTGTTGTTGCTGTTATTTTCCATCAAATTGACTTCACCTTATGACCAGCAAGAATCCTGGCCACCAGCTGCCATGCTGAGGTCTTGCAAATTCAGGGCCATGACTTCCTTGACTGAATCAACCCAACTGTAAGGCAGCCATCCTTTTTTTTTCTTCTACATTCTTCCACTTTATTGCACATTATTGTTTCTTCCACTCCATTTCATGCATCTGAGGAAGTAGACTCAAGTCTACAAAAGCTCATGCCAGCAGCTTCTTTCTTTCAGTTAGTCTCAAAGGTGCTACAGGATCCCTTTGCATACTGATTTTCCAGACTAACACAGCAATGTTTTTGAACTGTTTTTCTCCAAAGAGTTTTGCCATCTCATGATATGTCCAAAATACAACGGTCTCAGTTTATTCATCTTTGCTTCTGCTGAGAGCTGTATAGCACTTTCTAAACATATGGTAAAATCTTCAGCATTGCTTGGCATCTAATTTCAAAGCAATGCAAGTCTTTCAGGACCAAAGTTATATGTGCACAGTACAAAGAACAAGTAAGCAGTTGGCAGCAACCTCTGAAAAAGCCTATGAGTTATTCCCTCATAAAGTGCATACAAATAGTATATTCTTGAGGGTATCTAAGCATGGGTCACTGTAGCCGGATTACCTCTGCCCCACAATGGTTACAGTTGGAGATGTCAGGCATTCTTTGACACTGAGGCCGTGTGGGCCTGTAGTGACCAGAATGAATCCGAGAGCACCTCCAGCCTATACACTTGTCCTTCTAAGTAAAGAAAGTGGCATGAGTAAACAAATAATGTGCACCAATGATCCTCTTTGTATTTTAGGCATTTTTTAACATAGAAAATATACATACAATCTAACTCCAAACAACCTTCTTTGGTAAAGAGGAAATGGAAATCAGCTTTATTACCTGCAATGCACTGTTGGAGTGCACTCTCAAGTTCTCCTGGGATGGTTATAGATCCAACTATCTCCACCGCTTCTTCAGTGAATGAAACCTTTGAAGCAGGAACCCTCTCAAATTGTCTAAAGACTGAAATTAAAAAGAGCCCAAGAACAGTCAAAATTTGATCACCGTCCATCTATCTGAGCAGTATTTCTACACAGTGCAAAGGCCTTTTAGTTCAGTTTCATTATGTACTGTAGTTATGTGCCACTCAGTATCAAAGTTCTTTGGGCAGCTTATAACATGGAACGTCTAGAATATTACAGCAACCAATAGAAAAATTAAAAGTAGAGTAACAATGTCAGAGGTATCAAGAAAAATTGTCAGATCAGATATTTTGTTGTTGTTAACTGCCCTTGAGTCAATCTCGACTCATGGCGACCCTATAGATGAGATATCTCCAAGACCCTCTGTCCTCCACGGCTCTGCTTAATTCCTGCAACCCCATACCTGTGACCTCCTTAATAGAGTCCATCCATCTAGCATGTGGCCTTCCTCTCTCCATACTTACCTCCACCTTTCCTAGCATTATTGTCTTTTCCAATGAGTCTTTCCTTCTCATGATGTCTCCAAAGTACAACAGCTTCAGTTTGGTCATCTTGGCTTCCAAGGAGGTTTCTGGATTGATCTGCCCTAGGACTCTTTTGTTTGACCTTTTGGTTGTCCATGGGATTCTCAGCACTCTTCTTCAGCACCACATCTCAAAGGAGTTGATTTTCTTCCTACCATCTTTCTTAACTGTCCAGCTCTCACATCCATACATGGTAATATGGAATACAATGGCTTGCATGATTCTATCTTTTGTGCTGAGTTGTATATCTTTGCATTTTAGAATCTTTTCTAGTTCTTTCATAGCCACCCTCCCCATTCTTAATCTTCTTCTGATTTCCTGACGGCAGTCCCCATTTCTATCAATCAGATCAGATATACAGCATCACTAAAAAGTGGAAAGTCAGGGGATTGAGAAGTGTTCAGTACTAAGAAGTCTGATGAAAACCAACTGTCCTCACCTGACACTGAAAAGGGTATAAGAAAGGGGTTAGGAAAAACCAAGGAGAGGGCAAGATGTCATAGGTGTGGTGTAAGTAGAAGTGAACAGGTGCTGTCCCTACTGCCAGTGATCACAACTTGTTTGGCAGGAACACCTGCAATACTGGATCAAAAAATTTTCTCAGCACCTAGGAAAGTACATGTAGAGGAAATTATCCTTCTTCATAATTCCCATGTCATCTCACCTCATTTTATATTATTTTATTTATTATTTTTACAGCCTACCTTTCTTCCAATGACTTGAAGGCAGCATACACAACTCCCCCACTTCCCACTCTATCAACAAAGTAGCTCTCAGAAAGAGTCAGGCTCAGAAAGAGTGAGTAGCCTAAGGTCACCCAGTGAATTTCATGGCTGTGTAGGGAAGTGAACATGGATCTCCCAAGTCCCAATCCAACATTATATTTTTCCCATTGAGAAGAAAGTTCTGGTAAACCTGAAAACAAATCTACTATTCTGTGACATTTTGGTTGGACACCATAAAAGGAATTGCTGAATTTTAGATTTTGGACCAATACAAATTGGTTCCATTTTTTTTCAATTTCAAATCTTTGCTTTGAATTTTATAACAAATTAATCTAAGCCATGGTAGTTAATGAGAAAATATAGTTAAAGAGTTCCCATTCCTTGGTTCAAATATTGACTTCAACCGAGAGTGCAATCCAGAAATCAGAAGAAGACTAGGAATGGGAAGGGCAGCTATGAAAGAACTGGAGAAAATTATAAAATGTAAAGACGTAACTCTGAACACTAAAGTGAGGATTGTCCAAGCCATTGTATTCTCCATCACCATGTACAGATGTGAGAGCTAGACAGTGAGGAAAGATGATAGGAAGAAAATCAACTCATTTGAGATGTGGAGACAAGTGGTGAGAATACCATGGATGGTGAAGAAGACAAATAAATGGGTTCTAGAAGAGAGCAAGCTGAACTCTCTCTGGATGCTAAGACGATTAAATTGAGGCTGTTATACTTTGGCCACATCATGAGGAAAAATGAATCATTAGAAAAGACAGTGATGCTGGGAAAGATGGGAGGGCAGCAAAAAGAGAGGAAAAGCACACACCAGATGGATAGAGTCAATCAGGAAGACCGTGGGCCTGAACCTACAGGACCTGAGCAGAGAGGCAGAGGACAGGGGGTCTTGGAGATGTCCCATTCACAGGGTCACCATGACTTGAAGTCAACTAAAGGTCAGTTAACAACAACAAGTTAAGTTAGAGTTTGAAGTGGTGATCCTATGGCTATTTAGATGTTGCTGGACTCCAGGTCTCATCAGCACTGATCATGAGCCATGGTGGCCAAGGTACATGAAAGTTGGAGCCCAACAGAATCTGAATGGCCATTTGTTTCCCAGCTCTGCGAGAAACAGATGGCTTCAGTCTATAAACCCCAACAATCCAGATTTCATGCTATGCGTCATCATAGAGCACTTATTTTCATTATGCCCTAGTGGGTTTTGTATGTTTGCTAAGACAAGCCTACAAGAAGAATTCTCAGATGCTACTTTGTCAAAAACAAATATATTTATACTTCTATTTTCAAAGGATAAATAATCTTGTGATTCTGTTCTGTTTTCATTTTTTTATGCATTAAAGCCAGAATGTTTCTTGTGTAACTGGAAAATGATGGAATAGCTCAACAGAGCATAACTGTGCAATCCAAGCCCTCCCCCCACCTTATTAGGCTTGTTCTCTTCTAAAAGAAGAGGAAGAAGAAAAAAGAAGACAATTATTTTATTTATGCAACGTGGAAAATCCAAGAAATCATGCCATCTCTAAGAGTGGCCAAACCATGCGGCTGGACCAAGAAAATGAGCCATCAAGTATATCTAAGAAATAATCTCAGTATGGGATGAAGACCAACATTTCTATGTGGAAAGGTCTTGAACTTTATCTGCAACCATTTAAACACTCTGGCACTACCTAACTGGGCCACAAGGTCTCTATCAGAGGAAAGGGAAGAATCAGTCCATGGTGGAGCTTAGCATTACACTATTGGTGATCCCCAAACTTCCATTCCCAGATGTCGTTGGACTGCAAGTATTAGAAGCCTAATCCTTCATGGCCAATAGTAGTCACCCAGCATTCTGTTGTGCATATGTATACATGAACATACACACACACACACGCCAGATCTCAAGTGCTAATTAGAATCTCAAATAACTCCAAGCAGCGAGACAAATTTACAGTGAGTGACACTGAAGGAGAGGAAAGTCTGGGGGTTTGGGAAGTGAGCTGGCTTTAAAGTAGAGGTAAGCATCATGGAGATCTCACATGTTATTAGAATACAACTCCCAGCATGCCTCACTCACTAACACACAATGGCTAGATTTTGGACCAGGACAAGGTACCTTAAAGCTCTGTTATGTGGGACACTTTCCATCTCAAGACAATCATTGTATTGGGAGGGGACAGCTGTGGCTGAAAGTTACAGTTTAGAAAGTGAAGAGGGACAAGTAACTCATCCTGTTCCAAAATCTCTTTATTGTTGTTGACTGCATTCAAGTAGACTTTGGCTCAAGGCAATCCCATGAATGAAAGACTTCTAAGTCACTTTGTCCTCAACCAACCCTGCCCAGCCCTTGAAGAATCAGGGCTGTGGCTTCTCTGGTTGAATCTATCCATCTGGTATGCAGTCTTCCTCTTTTCCTATTGCCATCAACTTTACCAAGTATTATAGTCTTTTCTAGTAAGTCCTTTCTTCTCATGATTTAGCCAAAGATTTCTTAAAGATTAAAATTACCGGAACACCCTCTCTGTTCCAGCCTGACAAACATCCAACTGTCCTGCTCTGGCAGGGACAATTTCCTCCTCCAACTTTTCTAGTTCTCTCTGGGCTTACTTCAATTCGCTGAAAACTGAATTCAAAGTGCAAAAGTGGATTGCATTCATCTCAGCAGGAGAGGAAAGGAGGGGAAGAATTCTTCCTCTCCCTGTAGGCTCAGGCAAAAGCAAACTGCTGCAGCCTTTCCTACCTTATTTGTTCTTTCTCATTAATAAATTTTGCCATCTTGACCACATTTTGATCTTGCTTAGCACACCAGGGGTGCCTCTACACTGTAAAAATAATGCAGTTCAACACCACTTTAACTGCCATAGCTCTATCCTACAAAATCCTACAGACTCTAAGCTATCATGAAGAGCTCCTCTACTTTTTAAAAAAGCTCAATATATCAATTTTCTTTCTCTCTTTCAAAATCTGTCTCTCTTTCTCTCTCTCGCTCACACACAAAAAATTAATAGCAGCTGGAGGTCAGGAAATGGGAATAGAAATAAAGGATTTAACATCCTACCCCATAATACCACACCTCCAGCAAGTGCTAGAGATTACTGTTATTACTTTCAACAAAGCAGCCTTTTGCCCATGAAACTTCATCCCTCAATAAACAGGCTAGCCTTCAAGACACCTCAGGACTCGATGTTTTTTGCTACTGCAGACTAGCACAGTTATTCATCTGGAACTTGTCTCTTTTTACAGCCTCTCTTAAATTAATGCCAAATGTTCCATTAAGAACGTGTTGAGACAGAAATTTAAAGAGATCTGGGGTTGCCAGCTCAGTCTCAAAGGACAGGCGATACAAACCCAAATTAACTCTCATTAGCATGATTTAGGTCTATCACATCTTAGGCTTCAGGGCTGCTCCCTGGTTAAAACTTTCAAAAATGAGAAGAAAAATCTAGAAAACATCTTTATGAAAAGGACATGTCTTGGAATTAGAATTTAAAGATGTCTTTAATAAATAACAACAGTATTACTCAAGACTGGAGTTCAGCAATGCAAAGTCTTAAACTATTGTTCAGTACGCCTGCACAACACATACTCTGGACATACACAATTCAAGCCAAACGCAGTCTATTGCCAAATCTGTCCCACCTGATGCTCAATTGAGGGTTTCTCCAGAACTTGGTGGACTACAATACTTGGGTGGTCCAAGCTGGCTGGTGAACCACATTTCTATATCTTCCAACATTTCACCAATTAAAAACTGGGACATCTGTGGCCAAGCAATATCAAAGTGTGGTCCAGGTGGTTAATGTTATTAATAAGGAAAAGCAGAGAAGCCAGGAGAGGCTGTAACAGTTTGCTTTTGCTTGAACCTACTGAGAAGGGCAAGATTCAACTCTCCTTTCCTTCCTCCTTCCCACCGAGTTCACTGAGTGCAAACTACTTTTGCACTTTGAACTCAGTTCACAGCAATTGAGTTAAGCGAAAGACAAAAGGCAAAAGTGGGAAGAGGAGAGGGAAACTAGGATATGTACAAAGCAGCTGGAAAAGTAATTAGGACTGTCCCTATGAAATTGGGACAGTGAGTATTTCACAGCATCATAGAATTGCAGACTTGGAATAGGCTGCAAGGGCCATCTAATCAACTTCCTGCCATGCATCTGACTGGTAAGCTATATGTTGTACTAAAAGCTTTACCTTGCAGCTGTGCACAGAGCAGGGTGGTAGGTATATTAATCAATGTCTTCTGATAAGGGAGGACTGGGGAAACTTTGGCTCTCCATATCTTGTTTGGAGTTAAGGCTAAGATCCTATCTGAAGCTTGGAAGAACATAAAGTTCTGCCACTGTACTAACAGAGAATTCTGGATATTGAGAGAGGGAATTGATTCTTGAAGTCACGTGGAAGCAAGCATAGCCTTGCACCCCATCAGTGCATGTTGGGGTCAGGGTGAAAGCTCTACTCCCAGGAGTTGTCCAGGAGTTGCTGTGCTACCTACCTGAAACTGTTGCATATGGAGGTACTAGATACCTCCTTGTGCAGTGCTGAAATAATCATTGCACCTTCAGTTACATTAACATAAAGCCACAAGAGGATTCTGACCTATAACTTCTATAATGTTTTAGCATTGGTCATAATGTCTGGACTTCTAGGAGCTATAATCCAAAACAGCTGGTGGACCAAAGTTTTCTGATATAAATTAAATTCAAAATTCAGAACCATTCCAAGAGATTTTTTTGGGGGGGGGAGAAATGAGGGATGGTTTCAATCATGCTCCAGGACACAACAACATGCTACATTCTGCTTAGAAGCTTAGGAGCACATCAGCATAAAATAATCCCCAAAACGGAATCTTGATCCATGCATTGATATCATCAGCCTGCTTGCTGCATTTTATATCCATATGCATTGGAGATATAGAGGATTAAAAAAAAAATCAAAGGCACATGAAAGTTACAGTAAACCAGAAATGCTCCAGTTCCAAAATAAATGCTACATTTTTTTTCAGGTGCACCAGAATTCAGAAGGAGTAAAAGAAAGTGTGGGGTAATCAAGGAGAATGAAACATACAATGTCCTTTTGTTCATAGGTCTGTTTCATACCAATTTATGCTGGCTTTTTAACCAAATGTAATTTTATATCCTTCAGAATTCTGGTGAAAGAATTTGACCACTCTTTGGCTATCCTCTTCCATGATTAACATTAGCTCCTGACAGTAAGGGCGGTTCGACAGTGGAACACACTCCCTCGGAGAGTAGTGGAGTCTCCTTCCTTGGAGGTCTTTAAGCAGAGGCTGGATGGCCATCTGTCAGGGATGCTTTGATTGGGAATTCCTGCATGGCAGGGGGTTGGACTGGATGGCCCTTGTGGTCTCTTCCAACTCTATGATTCTATGATTCTATGATTCTATGATTCTAGGTTAGTGCAAGCCAACACAAAGATGGAGTTAAGAGAGGAGATTAAGCAAAAATCCCCTTCTGCCAGCAGAATCCTCTTCTCCTCTTGAGTTCATATCTGGCAATAGAGCTGTCCATCGTCAGAAATGCTTTGCTGACTGTGGGGCTAAGCAGACGGCGCAAAGCGCCATCTTCAGAGCAAGGAAGGGGAGGGGCAGCCACACGCTGGGTGCCCCAACCCTTTCCCCAAAACGTCCTCGAAGCAGCCGGCCCTCCGCATGGCCAGCGCTCCGAGGATGCCCTCCCGCACACGCTGCAGCAGAAGAGTCACCGAAGGTGCGCCGGCAGCCTTTTGTGGTGCACCTTCGGAGATTTGTGGAAGGAGCGCTATTTTAGTGCTCCTTCCAGGGGCGGCGAAGCTGCGCCACGGGGCCAAGGTGTGCTGATACCTCGACCCCATGGCGCAGCTTCCTGGGGCAGCCCCGTGCCGCTCACCTGCTTCCCCCCTAAGATCTATCTACAGAAGAGACAAAAAAAAAAAAAAGGTGTGGGATGAAGTAAGAGGCAAACTGAGTGTATGTGCCTTCAAGACTTCTGATGACTTATGGAGACCTCATGAATTTCATAGGGTGTTCTTAGGCAAGGAATACTCAAAGCCAGTTTTAACAGTTCCTTCCTCTGAAATATACCCTAAACACTGAAATTTGTTGGTGGTCTCCCATCTAAGTACTAACAAGGGCTGACCCTGCTTAACTTCCAAGATCAGATAGCATCTGGTGCCTTTAGGTTATTTAATCCCTTCAAGAGCCAAACTAGGCCACATCAAAACCTTATCCAGTAACACAGCCTAAATGTTAGTACAAAGATCACCAATGCAAAGACTGCCCTACATAATTTCCAACACACCTAGGTGAGGACATGTTTTGATTTGGCATAGTTTCACCTGGCCTAGTATTGGGTCAGATGGTCTTTGTCCATCTTGATGAGTTAGGATTCTGCTCTTATTCCTCTGAGACCTGATGTTAAACAACTGTCAGAAAATATTCAATAATTTCAGTGGGTATCCTATGTCAGAGTTTCATGATGAAGGATCCACTAGGATGACCTGAAAGCAATGTTTGTTTTAAAACACTCAATCCAAGACCACAAAATGAAAACCAGAGATCAACCTTTCAAACCACTGTTTGTCCTCTGAAAGCCAAACCTGCATAAACTAATCAGAAACAAATGGTGGCTGTTTTCAGCACCACAGATACAGGTGCTTTTGATCAAAGTGTCATTTTCTGCTTGGAAAAAGAACCACAGGATTGAGCCAGAAGCACCATGTCTCAGTTCAGCCAGAAATGGGGCTGCAACAGTGAGGAAGTATTATGATTGCAAGTCAACATTATCATGGCTTATATATTTGTTGTTGTTATCTGCCATCAAGTTGACTTCAACTTATGGTGACCCCATGAAAACCTCCAAGTCACCCTATCATCCATATTCTAGATTTTTTCCCCTGAGCCTTCACACCTAAAGGTCTATTTAATTTCTCAATCTAGCTATATAAAACCAAGACAAAACAGGGTAGGGTATGTGTCATCCGATGCCTTCTATGCCTGTGGGCATAGAGATCAGCAACTAATCTTAGTCCAAAATTGAGAGAGCTATCCAAGGTGCTGAACTTCAACCTCCAAATCATTCAGCACTTGGCTAGCTCCTTCAAAGTTCAGAGGAAAGCCAAGAATGGATTCACCACTCCACAAGGGAGAAGCCACCAGCTACCATTGAATAGGCTTTTGAGCAGATGTACAAGCAGGGACATGTCAGGTTAGTCTTCTCTATCTAACCACACCAATGTTTCTCAATATTTTATGCTCCAAATGTTTGGAACTTCCTGTCCATTGACCATAGTGGCTGAGACATCTGAGAGTATACCATCTGGAGGACCAAAGTCTGAGAACCTCTGGACTAGATAGATGATCTCTTCAAGTACTCTATCAGCAGTCTCTTCTTCCCTATATATAGGATTTGGATTGATTTTAATCTGTTGTGATGTTTTAATGTGTTGTACGCTGCCCCGATTGCATTGCAGATATAAATAAAAATTATTATTATTATTATTATTATTCCCTGAAAAAAACAACTCCCCACCAGACTTCCACACCAAAAGGAAATGGAAGGCAAGGCAACCATGGACAACATTGGCTGCAAGTAAGAAATATGTCTGTCTCTTAATTGTTAGATCTGATTTTGAGCTTCTACGGATGAGCTCTGAATTGTCCAGTGAAGCACATTCACAAGCACACCTTAGATTGACATTATACCTCTTTAGAACAAAATCTTGTCCAGTCCACTCACCTAAACACTGGGAGTCCATAAGTGAGCCAGTCATTTCTGTCCACTCTAGTATTTCTCCAAAGATATCAACACAAAATGATTTTTTGGTTGTTGGGTCTACATAGGAAGGTCGATACTGACCATTTTCATCACACTGCACATCTCTTTCATCCATCTGACAATTAGTAATACCTATTAAATAATAGAAAAAGTGAAAGTCTTTGGGTAGATTTTTGTCTGTTTATTCTCTCTTCCCAAGCAGCAAACATTTCCAAATGGGTCACAGAGTCTGCCAGCACATCTTAAACTGCAGAACTCAAAAGTTACTTTTAAGAACAACAATATAAAAACAAGCTGAAGTCACCCATAACCAAGCAGTGGTAAGATGATGCTCTGGGTCTAGGATTGCCATAATTCTCTATCACAAAACTGGGACAAAATGAAGGAAAATGTAGGGCAAAATGTAGGACATTCAAGAAAAATGGAAGACATGCCCAACTAAAGGCCAAAAATATTAATAAATTTAAAAAACCATTATACCCCCATGCCAAGCCCCTATGGAGGCCTACCAGGTCCTAGGCCTCCCTGCTGCCCTCCTGCCATGCCAAAAACGTGGCAAGGGAGGTGGAGGTGGCGGCGGAAGGCCCAGCGCCCACCCCAAGCCCCCTTACCTTACCTTATCTTCTATCTTATCTTATCTTCTAGGGCCAAGGCTAAGCCCCAGTGCATGATGGCACCTCCTCTAGCCCCAGGGAGGCCTAGCCAGCTGTGCTGGATTTTCTAGGGCCTTGGCTAAGGCCCCCAGCACAGTGGCACTTCAACCCCAGGAGGAGGCAAGTGGAGGCACGGGGACCAAGAGTCAATCGAGGAGGAGGAGGAGGAGGAGGTTTTCCTCCTTGTTCTGTCCACATTTTCTCCAATCAACTGGAGATTGACAAAATGTGGCCTGGAATGAGGCAGGAATCTGGGACTGGGGGGTCAAAAATGCTCAGCCAGGACAGGACATTTTTTGGACCCTCCAATCCATGGCAAAAATTGGGAAATGGTAACTCTACCTGGGTCCCACTGCATCATCTCTCATCTGCTTAGTAATAAAAAGTATCAACATGTCATTATGCTTATTACTATTTCCAAGCTCTGCCTTAGAGAAGTGGAGGGTGCTTTCCCACCCCTAGCATTAAATTTGAACTCACCAACTGGGCAGTGGTGGCTCTTGTATTTTGAACAGGAGGGAGAAGCCATCTTGCCCTTTGCCTCTGGCAACAAAGTGTCATGGGAAATAACTTGATGCCTCCTCATTCTGCAACATGTGCAGCCGGGATCCAGCTTAGGGAGAATGAGGTGATAGAGTGCATTGCTAGAGTTCCTGTGAACTGCAAACTGGCAGGAAGAAGCAGGAGAAAAGTCTTCCCTTCCCATCTGGTATCTCTGAGGGAAGGTTTGATGGATGGTGCAACTCTTAATGGCTCAGTGTTCAGGTGTTGTTGTTGTTGTTATGGTTTTAAATCTTGGGTTAAGTCTTGGGGTGGGGTCTGTTGCAACCAAAGATATTTAAATGGGGTCCTTAGTAAAGAAGAGGTTAAGAACCATGTATAGAAAGCAAACTATTCAATCTCTAACAAACATAAGGACAGCCTTGCTATATTAGACCAAATATCTACCTAGTTCAACTTTCTAGTCCATAATCAGTTGCCTATGGAAAACCTGGTCATGAGTGTCACTGTACTCTCCATTTCACATTGTCCAGAAACTGATACACAGATGCATATTGCCTTTGATGCCAGAGGCCATATATAGCCAAGCTATATATAGCCAGGAAGAGGCAGAATATAATGTTTCAGGATGCTTACAATGTTCAGATTTGAAAGCTCCAGTAGAGACAGTTGATTTCCCAAGAGGACATTTGATGCAGAAGGAACTTCCCATTTGGTCTTGATAGAATCCAGAGGGACAGGGAATGCAGCTCTCATTCTGGAAGGAGGTGCCTGGAGGACAAGCCACTGCAAAAAAGGACAATCTTTTATTACTTACATGGAAATCAAGTGTCACTTTAAATTCACCAAGACACAGATGTATGTGCACTGACATATACAAACAATGGAACTATATGTGATTGTCAAGTTGCCCATAGCTTTAAATGCTCACAAACCAGCTGATCATTAGAATCATGACACCTTTAAGCAGAGTATGTCCATTTCAAAGATTATAGGGAAATGTTTTTATGTACACAGCTACTTGATTTTTAAAAAAAAAAAAGTATTACATAAGTAATGTGTCCTATTGCAAGTAGTAATATTTCCTTAAGCTCAGAAAAATAAAAAGCATATTATGCTTTTCAGCAAAACTCAGCAATATCTTTGCATTCTGAAGACATATCCTGTACCTCTCCCTGCCAACAAAAGAGGCAAGCATAGCTTCATTTGCATTTGCAGACATACAGAGTGGGGGTAGTTTCCAATAGCAGTGTTCTGCTAGCAGAATAGTGGAAGTAGGATATAGCAATCCACACACACACACACACACACACACACAACACCCAAAAATAAATCCAGAGGGCTGGAATGCCCTCTGGAGTCAGTTTTGGGGTGATGCAAAAGGATAATAGATGGAAGGGAGAAAAATTCCCCTGCAGCCAGCATGAAAACACTTGATATAGCCCTGGATTCTTGTTTCTCCTACACTTTAACTTTTAAGGGGGATTCTCACTAATTACTAGGGTTTCTTTTTAATCTACAACTCCTCCAACCTCCCAACCATTATGTCCAAAGGCACTGTGCATTTAAATGGGGGGAGAGAGGAACTCTCCTTACCCACCTCCATTTTAACAACATTTTGAAAGAAAGTGGGGAGACTGGGAGGCAACATTCTCATATTCAGATTGAGGGGAAAACTTTGCCCTTGCTCTGATTTGGCTTCATGATTATGATGATGATGGTGATGATGATGGTGATGACTATGGGCCTCGGCAGACGGCTAATAGAGC
This sequence comes from Phrynosoma platyrhinos, assembly GCA_020142125.1. Taxonomy (NCBI): domain Eukaryota; kingdom Metazoa; phylum Chordata; class Lepidosauria; order Squamata; family Phrynosomatidae; genus Phrynosoma; species Phrynosoma platyrhinos. Next base: position 12,070,544 of record CM034706.1, read on the forward strand.
CGTCTTCCGGGCCTGGAAGAGGAGGGGCAGCCGCACGAGAGGCGCCCCTTCCTCTTCCCGAGGTCGCCCTCGGAGTCGCCGGCCCTTCGCACGGCCGGCGCTCTGGGGATGACCTCACGCCGCGGTGACCAGACATGCCGCGGCGTTTGAGTCAGGGAAAGTGCGCCCGCCACTTTTAGGGCGCACTTTCCCTGAAATCTAAAAGGAGTGCCAATTTGGTGCTCCTTTTAGAGTCGCCGTCGGTGCGCCGCGGTGCGGCTGCCGCGGTCCAGCGGCACACCATCCTGCGGAGCACGGGAAGCTCCCGTCTGCTTCCCCCCTATGATGATGATGATGATTGCACAGCCAAATCTGCTTAGCTACACAGGATAATGATTTCATCATGCTGGCTACTTCATGACTGGCTGGATCTAGTCTGAAAAGAGGACAGGTTTCCTTTACCTTTAGCAGTTGTGCAGAAGATGGCATTTCAGTTGGTGTTGCTTGTCACACACGCTCCACCTGCTGAAATTATTTCTTCTGCACTACCATTAAAAGTAAAGGAACTCCATTCTCTTTTTCACCTGGCTATCCTAGCTGAATCATGAGCATTCCCTTTTATTTCAAAAAGATATGTGCCACAGGACCTGATGATAGTGGCAGTAAGTAGGAGCAGAATGATGTGCCAAAGCAAAATTTAGAGTTTGTCTTTCAGCGAATTATCTTGGACACACACATAACTCATTTTTTTCTTTTTCTTCTTTTCATATGTAAAATATTTATTCATGGAAATATGGATCAGCCTTCATAATCTCAGTTTATAAAGGATGATCTTTCTGAGGACAAAAAAAAATTGAAATGGGTTTGTTTTTATTTTTATATCTTTAAGCGTATCATGATTCTATGGTCCCTTTCATATGTTAATGAGAGGAAAGGGTTTGAGAAACAAAAATAATAAGATATCCAGATGTCAGGGATTGAAGTTTCTACCTGGCAAGACAATCTAACTTCATATGTGAATTTCTGTGCTGGCAAAATCTCTGGAACTGAATGTCCTCGAAGGCTCTCTTTACGCCAAGAGCTGTCAAGAGGGGCAAGCGCTAGAGCGTACAGGGCCCCTCAAGGTTCCACTTGCAGAGACAGCCAAGTATACAATCAATTGATTTCTCATATGGAAGAATTGGAGTGCTTCACCATATTGAAGTAAATGTGCCATCCATCAAGAAACTGAGTGCATGAACTGGGAGATACAAAGTAGGGATTTTGTACACTGTTACTCAGCTCTGGCAGAAGGGCAAAGCCCCAGGGCAGATGCCACATTGGTGGAGGAATCTCATCCTCATAACAGGGCAGAGCAAAGCAGGCAATACTCCATGACCCTTATAGGAATTTGTGGGTCACATCTGCTCTCAAAGAAAAGAATTCACTGTATTGTCGCAGGGATAGGCAACCTTTCCCCTTTAAGGGCTAAGGGACTTCAACTCCCAGAATCCCAGGAGCTATTGGCCAACATGGGACTATTGGCCAACATGGCTGAGGCTTCTGGGAGCTGAAGTCCCTCGGCCCTTAAAGGGGAAAGGTTGCCTACCCACGGTGTACAGCCTTCGTTTTACCTGCTTCCCTCTCCACTTCACCACAGTTTTGGTTACAGAGGATCCAAATCTCCCATATTCTCAAGTCCTGTCTGGATACTCTGTACTTTAGGTTTCCATCATAGGAGCTTCTCCAGGTTCTGAGAACTCTGGAGAGTTATTTCCTCAATTCTGTCACCCTCATAGGCACATTTGATGGGAACATCCAAGAGGGCATTCTTGGTGGCTGATCCTAAGTTGTTTTCCTTTAAAAAAAAAGAAGGTTAGAGTCTTTCCTTCCTTGCTATCCTTGTGTCAGTAGGTGAAAGACAATTCATTATTTCAGCAGTCCTTTGGAAACTGACTGTTTTGTAAGTATAAGGCTTTACCTGGTGTGTTTAAAAGCAAATCCTTTGCTTACAAAAAGAAATGTGTTAAATGTTTTAATTATATTGACTAGTGCTTCTTAAACTATGGCATGTGGGAGATCAGCAACTGTTTTCTCCAGTTACCAGTGCCATATTTTTGTTCCCTTGGTTACTATTGATTCTTACTTCCCTGGAAAACCAGTAAAGATTGCCAGCAGCCCATGGACCACCACTGGTGCATGATTTTTCACTTTGAGTAGCTCTGTTAAAGAAAATTTAATGTCATTTTAAATGTGTTTTTGTGTGTTTTTAGCTATATGTGTTTTTGCTTATATTTCTCTTTGTTTGTAAGCTGCCTTGAGTCTCAGTTTTGGGAAACAACCAGGTAATGACCAGAACCAGACACAATAGATGAGGTCTGATCAAAGCAGAATAGAGTGGTACTATTACTTCCCTCGATCTAGACACTGTACTCAGATTGATGCAGCATAAAATTGCATTGACTTTTTAAACTGCCATCTGGGGGGATTTGGGAATTGCAAAATAAGCATTTGGAAGGTCTAGTGATAGGATCCTCATGTCTTCTCTTCAGTGAAAGGTAAATGCATGCCTTGTGGGAACAATCAGTACATTCCTGATTATCTCAACAATTTGTTCCAATTATGATTTGGCCAGTGTTGGTCATCTTCTTTATCTTTTCCATCTTGGTTTCCCTGTCATATGACCCCTCCTGCTTTATTTCACAGCTGGTTAATGATCCATGCCATTTAATACCATGTGCTCCTTGTTAATAGTATGGGTGTTCCTTTTGCTAATGCCTACCATATGCCTCTTTACTCTCTCACCCAACATTCCTGCTTTGATTTTAACATTCCACTATGCATTTGACACTAGCTGCATATTGGCAGAACACAGTCCTGTGAACAGTTGCATAAGACAGATTTCCTAATTCATTTAAGCAAAAGATTCAGAAATACTGTGGGATGCTAAGTGGAACCAAAAGCCTGGCAAGAACTCATGAAGTGATTTGAACCAAAACAAGACTCTAGAGTCTTGGACACTTTTCTGTTTAGTCTCAGATAATGAGAGTTTGAACTTTAGGTATTTACCATGACAGCTTGTGAGAGTTTATTAGCTGTTATGCTGTCAATTACAAACCTCTTACAACAGGGTTACAACTGCAAGAGCAGAGTGGAGTTTCAGTAAAGTTGCTAATGACTGAAAAACCTTTGTAATGGCATGTATCAGTGGCTGATGGCTTCCATGTCAGTGGGGTGATAAATTCACTCCAAGCTTTAGTCCAAACTTCAATGGAGCTATCCAAGTTTCCAAATCCTATTCCCCCCAATAAGTGGAGTATCTTGGATGGATCCTTTAAAGTTCAAACTAAAAGCCATAGTGGATTTACTGTTCTCTGACACGGAAGCTACCAACCACTAGTGATGACACAGTGCTGTGGTTGTATTGATTTTTGACAGAGATGGACAATTGTGTATGGGTGGAGGGCTGCAACAGCCCCCTAGGAAAACTTGGAGGGCAACATATCCCACCGCACCTCCTCCTGCAAAAAAAGTAAATAATTTTTTTGTCCCCAAATCCCATCTAGGGACATGGTGTATTTTCATCATATTTTTCAGCCTTGGAAAAGCTTTTAATTTAACAACAGGAACTGATTGGTAGTCACTTCCTGATCACTTCCTGGGCACTCATATTTTTTTTTAAAAAGAAACAAATGGAACTTTTAAAAAAGACTGTACAAGATAAACAAATAGATGTTTATCTTTAACAAATAGATAAACACTCTTCACACACACAAAAAATTATTTACTCTAAGGTCTGAATCCTATTGATATTTCCAACTAGATTAGCCTGATTGTATAAGTGGAATTAGTGTAAGAGTTGAATCACTATTCAACAATTGATTTGGGGCCTCTGCAGACGACTAATATAGTCATCTTCGAGGCAGGGAAGAGGAGGGGCAGCCGCATGAGCGGTGCCCCTTCCTCCTCCCGAGGTTGCCCTCGGAGCTGCCGGCCCTCCGCACGGCCGGCGCTCCCAGGGCAACCTCCCGTCGCAGCGACCACACGCGCTGCGGCGGAAAAGTCAGGGAAAGTGCGCCCTATGCGTTTAGGGCGCACTTTCCGTGATTTCTGAAAGGAGCGCTATTTTTGCACTCCTTTCAGGGATGCCGCCGGAGCGCCGCGGTGCGGAGGCTGCAGTCCCGCAGCGCTCCGTCCCAGGACGTCCCCGATGCCCTGGTGTGCTTCCCCCCATGGTCTACTTTAATTCAGACAATCAATATGGTCCGTGGCTGTATTTTTGACACTTAGGATCAAGGTTGTACAATGTCAAAGAACAACTGAGGTCAACACCAGAAAGCAGGGGCCCTTTCGTGCTACACAATGATAGCAGTATGGTTCCACTTTAAATACCATGACGGTATCCTATAGAAACCTGGGGTTTGTAGTTTGGAGAAAGTCTCAAGCTCTTTTGCAGAGTATTCCAAATACCTCTCCTTAAACTACTTACCTCAGGATTACATAAGACAGAACTATGATAAAATGGAATCATAGTGTGATAACTGTTTAGTGTGAAAAGGCCCTACATTTAGCAGAAGCATTCCTGTTTCTAACTTGCTTTTCAGTGTAACTGATAAGTGTAAGGTTTTTAAAAAAACACACACACACAAACATGGCAAAACCTTGATAGCACCTACCACATCCTTGGAGATTTGGTGGCGCTCCTTCAGCAGCTACAACCTTTTGGAAACCACTTGTACATTCCAGACGAACTTGGGGAGATATGTCAAAATCTTCATTTCTGGGGAAACTAATGGATGTGTCTGCTTGGAATTGCTTGTTGTCCAAATGAAGAAGAAAACCACCACTCCTGATCAGTGCTTCAAAGCGTCCCATGAGATTTTCCCCAACCATTGCTTTTTCTGTATGAAATAGGAAAGTGAACAACATGCCATTAAAGGGGTTGGGTGGGGAAAGAGAGATTCAGAACCTAATTCCATTTGTCAAAAGTATAGAAAGATTTTAAATAAATAAATTAAAACTTGTGAACTAAAAACATCCATTTGCAACTGATGCAGTGCACATGTCTTTTCTACACATGTTCCCATAGGCTGTTTAGAAAAAAATGTACTTTGATGTGTGCCTTCAGATAGGAATTTGAACAAAGATAATCAATGATTGAATTGAACTTGAAATCATTACACAGCATGAAACTAATCTACATCGATCAAAATTTTAATCCTTATATGTTCCATAATATAATATAATATAATATAACATAGCATAATATCTATACCCATTTTTCTGTCACAATTGAGAAGACCCAAATTGTTTTCCTGGTGGTCCACAGGGCCTTGAAACACAACATCAATACATGCCTAAACACAACTTGTTCTTCATTGTGTGTGATGCAGTTGATACAGATGAGCAGCCTAATATAGATCTTTCCCACATAATCTTACTCAGATGAATAGATGTAAATACAAATAGTTTGCACAACTGGTTACCAGACAACCACTCCCACCAGACCTGGTTACTGGGGATGTTTATAATCAGTCCACATTAAGAAAAGGGGCAGACAGACATACAGAGTCTAGACAATTCCAAACTTGGCAGCAAAAGCATGGAAAGCCAATAGGGATAGAATGGCAAAACTACTGATGAGGTCTGGAGCCTATCCCAGCTAGTAAACAGTTGCATTATCATGAAAGAAATCTAAACATGGAACTCATGGTTGATCAATTGTCTTTATAAACCATCTTCCTAGATTGTACAAGAATACAACAACACTTTTGTCTTGGATCAGAACTGCTGATGATGATCCATTTTCTGCTTTATGCTACCAATTAAACTCCTACTAATGGACTCCTTACTACCACCACATACACTTGGAAAAGTTACTTTTCATTCTCAGAGTCCTCAAAACAATACAAACAGCATAGTCGTCACTCCCGTCCCCCAAAGCAACTTTTCCAAGCTCAGTCTCAGCAAGTTATGATTCTTAGAATTCTTAGAAAATTGGTAACTACTGGGAGACAAAGAATAGAGAAAGGAATTACTCTTGGACAATCAGAAATAAGCCCAACTTCCTCTTAAAGCATGGCTGAACAGAGCTTTCTGTGCAGATCAGATATCAGTAATTGCTGCAGGGAGGAATGGCTAAAAATACTTCCTAGCAAGGGCAAAGTATCAATGTTACAGTTAGAGGAAATGCTATGCCATGCACTTAGTTGCAGAGCCCAAGCTGCTGCAGATGCTGGCCAAATGCTCAAAGGTACCCTCCGGTCTGACAGAGGCTAGCTATGGATGTTATCACATGGGGGCAAATCTGCTGGTTAATCCACACAAATCCCAAACAGAAACTGGATTTGTGCCCCACGTTTTCACACGACGTCGCACGGAAACTGGACAGAAAGTGGATGCAAATTCACCGTAATGTGAAAAGCAAATGCGAATTTGGGAGCATTTCCCTGCTTTTCCCATTGTTCCAGTGAGCATTCTTCTATCTGTGCATGTGCAAGAAGCTCATTTCTAGTACATTTACAGGCTTTTCTCACTTGTGTGTGAACATTAAATGCGCTTACTGTAAATTCGCAATTAAGGTAATTATGTGTGAAAGCCATTTGCGGAATCAAGGTTTATTTTCCGTTTATTTTCGGAATGCCTCATTTCCACTTTATTATCGCTTTCTGGCCCACGTGTGATAATGTCCCAAGACTGCAAAGAGGCCTCCACTCAGCCTGGCAGCGCTAGCATGCCTAATGTGCCACAGGGCAATGCCAGCCTTCCAGTAGGGAGCATGTGCACAAGGGGATCCCTGTTTCTGGAACTGTTTCATGCTGTGTCTTGCCTGTCTCCCTGCCCTGCACAATTCTTTCTTTCCAATAGTGCAGATCCCCTATCCTTTTGTTTTACTAGTTCTCTCTCAGCTTTATGGTGTCTTTGGCTCTTTTACATTTCTCCATCATTGTTCCTACACAGTCTTGATTTATATACAGCTCATGGGTCTCATTAGCTTACCATTGTGCCTCTTGATCATGTACCTTCCAACTGCCCTGATTTGGCAAGGACAATCCTGATTAATCCTCTGTCATCCCACTATTTCAGATGCTTTTAAAATGTCCCAGTTTCTCTTTCCTTCTCTCACTCTACCCCTTTGCCTCAACTTACTTCAGTTGCTGCAAGCTGAGTCCAAAGTAGTTTGCACTCATTTAATTCAGCAAAAGGAGAAGGAATGAGGAATATTGCCTTTCGCAGCAGACTTAGGCAAAAGCAAACTGCTGCATCCTCTCCTAGCTTGTCTGTTCTTCTTCATTCATAACTTTTGCCATCTTGACCACATACTGATGTTTCTTGACCACACAAGTAATAGTTTTCTACAATGAAATGTTGGAGGAATGTGATCATCCTTCTGAGCATCATTAGAGGAAGAAACCTTAGGATGCTTATACTCAGTAGTTGCATCTGGCCCCAACTACCTTAATCCAGCCTTGCTTCTTGGATTTCCTGTTGCACATTATTTTCCTGGCAGAAAAGCAAAAATCATGGCAGACCAGGCCACACAAGTAGAAACATTAAGCCTTACCAATATTGTGTAAATCAGGTAGTGAAGCTGCTGGGACATCTTCAAGTAAAGCTCGCCACGTGACATTTACCCCTAGACGATCTACAGCCAAACATTGAACCAGAACTGTAGAATCACCACAGACAGGAACAGTGACCAGGTGCTCAGAAGCATTTACCTTATAGAAAGAAACCAAATCTTTAATAAAGATCCTTTTGGACTTAGTACAGGCTGAGTTTCCCTTACTCAAAATGCTTGGGACCAGAAGTGCTTTGGATTTTGGAATACCTGCATTTGCATAAATACATAATGAGATACTATGGAGATGGAACACAAGTCTAAACACAACATTCATTTATGTTTTATATACACCTTAGACCAATGTTTCCTAACCTTTTCTATGCCCCCCACCCCTAGAAAATGTTTGATTAATGTTTGCACCCCCTGCGAAAATAATATCACATTTGAAGATGAAGAAGTCTGATTTCTATTTTATGAACACCATACAAAACTGCAGGTGAATGAATTGATATTTTTTTAAAAAAATGCTTCCAACTCAGGGTATAAAATGCAAATCTAAATTGAGCAATTAGATTCTAATTTATTCAGAAGAAAATTGAGTAATGACTTTAACTGAAGGACACATGCCACTTAGTTTTGCACCTCCTGAAATTACATCTGGCACCCCAGGTTAGGAACCCCTGCCTTAAACACATAGCTCAAAGGTAATTTTATGTAATATTTTAAAATAATTTTGTGCATGAAACAAAAGTTTTGTACATTGAACCATCAGAAAGCAAAGGTGTCACTATTTCAGCCAACCATGAGAAAAGTTTTGGTTTTTAGAATATTACAGATGTTGGAATTCCAGATAAGGAATATACAACCTGTATTACATGTTTGCTGGCCTTGAAAACTGGGAATAGATCTTCATGTCTGGGTTTTACTCAGGGTTTAGAAACATGGTGAAGTTGAAGGCTTTCATGACTGGCATCCATAGTTTTTTGTGGGTTTTTCGGGCTGTATGGCCATGTTCTAGAAGAATTCTCTTCTAGAACATGGCCACACAGCCCAAAAAATCCACAAAAAACTTTAGAAACATTGCTTTTTGGACTACATTGCCTAAAATCCCCTGGGAGTTGTAATCCAAAAGTAACTTTCCTAAACTAGAGAGTTACCCACTTAACAATTGATTTGGCAAGAAACTTAACAGAAGGAGCTTGAAATCCTAAAGAGCCTGGAATCTCATTCTTCAGTCTCTAAAATGCCTCACCCATCAAAGTCTAGGAATATTGGGGTGAGGTGGAGAGAGAGTGAAGCTGTCAGTACATAGACACAGAGAGATGAGAGTTTTCAGATGGATTTGCTTAAAATGAAAACACATCTGGCTGCTTAACTAAAGGAGCTGACCATCCTAAATAGCCAAAAATCTCTCTGTTCTGGAACACCTCACTCAGCAAAGTTTGGGAGATGGAAAGAGAGACAGAAACTGTCTACATTCATATACAGAGGGCTGACAGTTTTTAGTAACTAAAATTTAGTTGGTTAAAACTGGAGTGCCCTTGGAATACAGTTGTTCTATTGTAATCTGATGCAGGATTAGAAGCTACACTGCCTACAGTAAATGTGTGCCTGCTTCCAACTATGTTCTACTTGCATATTTACAAACCAATATATATTACAAAAACACCTGAAGTCCCCATTGCTGTTTTTTCCATCAAAAGGAAACAAACCCTGGAAAGAGGTTACTCCTGCAATGTCCATTTAGAAACAAGCCATTCTTTATAGAATAACATTACATCACTGAATGAAAAATGCAAAAACAGGTTAGTAGCCATGCATCTCCATTTTCACTGAGATGTGCAAATACGAAGTCTTTTAAATTCTAGATACATAAAAGATATCTTTCCTATAGACATCCCATACCCAAACCACCACCCCCTGAAATGTTTGTGTACGTGTTTATGGAAAACCTCTAAGTTATTTTGCTCCTCAAAGGGCCTACAAAGTAGGTTTGCAAACACATAACGAAATATTAGAAGATGCTCCTTGAATTTGTAGTACTACTGGATATAATTTCTCTCACTATCAGTCTGTTTTGATAGAATTCAAAGACATAGCCATGTTAGTCTGGATCACTATGCAAAGGGATCTTACAGCACCTCTGAAACTAATTTAGAAAAAGAAGTTGGTAGCATTAAGTTTTGATAGACTACATGTCTACTTCATCAGGTGCATGGAGTGAAGTGCCTAGGAATTGACTTTTAAAGCTATGAATGAGCAGGTTGTGTGTGTGACTAGCAGTTGATATGCAAAGCCTGTGGGTATGGAAATGAGGTGACATGTTCAGTGTTTGACTATGGTGGTTGGGGGACAAAAGCAGGAAGAAGGATGTTGCCTAAAGCCAAGGCGAGTAGATAACCTTATGAATGGTGGAAGGAGTTATTGCAATGTAGTGTGATGCTGGGTGGGAACCAGAATGAAGATGTGATAAACTGGGCAAGAAAGCCCTCACAAGGCTGGGTGCAAACTAGTGTTATGTGTAGTGTCCCAGGAAATCATTGTCTCTGTTCAACTGACTGTCAATGGACTGGGGTTTGTGGGTATATCCCAATTCTGCTGTTTCTCTTTCCAATTTTCCATTGTAGCTTGAACAAGTGATTAGAGTAGCTATGCTCCTATTCACACCTACCTGAGAATAAGAACTTTTATATTTTTTGCAGAGGTGGGAAACTTTGGAAGATCTTGGGTACAATTTTCAGTAACCATTCATGCTCACTAACCATTCATGCAACCCTAGGCCCCCAAATGTGTTCATAAATAGGCAGACAGATGGATGGACAGATGGATGGATGGACAGACAGATGCATATACATATATGTACATATACTTGAGTGATTAACAAACAAACTTAATGGTTTAGAAAGTAAAGCATTTCAGTTTCCACCCGCCTCAGTTGTTTAAAATGAAAGTATTTTTAATTAAATGAAAGTTCTTTTATTTTAAACAACTGAGGAGGGTGGAAGCCAAAATGTTTTGCTTATTAATTGAACTGTATTTGTTAAACATTCCTACATACATACATACACACATGTGGCCGAGATAGCAAAAGTTATTAATGAGAAAGAATACACAAGCTATGAGAGGCTACAGCATTTTGCTTTTGTTTGGTCTTACTGAGAAGAACAAAATTCCACTCCCTTCTCCTCTCCCCCAGCTGCTGACTTAAGTGAGTGCAAATTATTTTTGCATTTTTAAATTCAGTTTGCAGCAATTGAAGTAGGAGCCCTGCTTGTTTGTTTCAAAACTGAGGACAAAGGGGGAAATGGGAGGAGGAGAGAGAAAAATTGGGACAGTTTAAAAGCAGATGAAAAAGTGGGAAAATATTTGATTAATTGGGACTGTCCCTACTTAATCTGGATAGTCAGAGGGTATGTATCTACATTTTAACTGCATCCTACTAAAATCCAGAACAAAGTTGTAAGGAGCCCTGCCTGTTGTTTCAAAACCATCTATCTATTGATCTGAAATTGGTTTGCCCAACTCCAGTTTAGTTGGACTGGTTTTCAGATATAGATGCATACTATTGGAGTACTTTGTGGGAAATGAATGGTGGCTAAATTAATCCTGATCCAAACTGAAAGACAGGATAACCTCCCATCATCTCTGTCCCAGATTGCTTTAGAAATCTGAATAGCTAAACAAGGTCTGGGATATTGCAGACATGGGGAACTTATTACATTGACTTAAAATAAAGTAGGCCCAATGGAAAACCTTTTATGTGACTTGGCAGTCATTAATGCAATGATGGTATAGTGCTGGGAGATGTATCTTTGACATTTTTCTGAAGTTGGCCAAACGAGCCAGGTTTTCCATGCACATTTGGCAAATTAATTATCCCCAATTCTGGAACAATAAATGCAAAGGAAAGAGAAATGAAAGACTCCCCAGTGCCGCAAAGTTTCTATCCTCCTTTGCTGAATCGCTCTCATCATGACAAAAAATTGGCTTTCTGTAATGCTTAAATGAGTTTCAATGGCATCCATGTTGGTTTATTTACATGCCTGCCCTGTTAATTTATGAAAGGAGGGAATCATAAGAGTTATTTTTTTTTTTTACAAGATGTGTGAGGGAATATGGGGTGGTAAGCCCTTTCTTGCTGTATTGCATTGCATTCTGTCACTTGAAGCGTTATTGTTTGCAGTCTGACTCATTTCCCATAGTGAAGCTGACCTAGGGAAAGTACCAATACCCTATAGTACCAAGGAAACTGCAGATGCCTTAAGCTGTACCAACACTTGGAAAAATTAATTGTTTCAGACCTTATCTCCCAAGCCTGATTCCTATTAATTAGTCCTAAATAGAGTAGATTCATTTAATCACTTACTGAATGGGATGCCATGTAGTAGATGGAGCCAGCTTATTTCCACTGCTCTGGAGACTAGAACATGACCCAATGGATACAAATTATGAGAAAAAGAGATTCTGCCTAAACATTAGGAAGAAGCTCTTTACTTTAAAAGCTATTTGACAGTGGAATAGATTGCCTTGGAGTGTGATAGACTCTCCAGATTTTAAGGTCTTTAAATAGAGGTTGGATAGTTGTCTTTTAGAAGTGTTTTAGTTGTGTATCCCTGCCTGATAGAGGGTTGAACTAGATGGTCCTTGTGGCCCCATCCAGTTCTTATGATTCCATTCTATGATACTAAGATATGTCAACACATAAGTAAATCCCGTCCATTTCATGGGTCTATTCTAGTTGAGTCTACCAACAAGATTTAAACCCCAAAACTCCACAGTCAGCATAAGGACTGTCTTCACTGGCTGAAAGATTCTGGGAGTTATCATCTGAAAAGGTAACTCTTATAAACTGTGGTGTATAACCTTTGTTGTAAAATAAAATAAAATAGGGAGTCTATGTCCCAAAGCCACTTGCTAGCACCATCTAGAACAGACCTCTTGAAATGATGGGATGTACATAAGCTCTGACTTAAAAGTAAAAGTGAAGTTTAGGGCCCAGCTTTCTAATCTATTAAGGTCATTTTGAATTTTGATTCTCTCCTCTGGAGTATTAGCTATTCCTCCTAATTTGGTATCATCTGCAAATGCCCTCTATTCTTTCATCCAAGACATTGATAAAGATGTTGAAGAGCATTGGGCCCAGGACAGAACCCTGTGGCACTCCACTAGTCACTTCTCTCCAAGATGAAGAGGAGCCATTGCTAAGCACCCTTTGGGTTTGGCTGGTCAACCAATTACAAATCCACCTAACAGTTGCATTGTCTAGCCCATATTTTCCTAGCATATTTGCTAATGTTGGGTGTTGGGAGAGCACTGGGTGTTTTTCTTTCCTGTTTATGCATTGATAGTATAAATACCTGGATGTGGCAAAACCCATGAGCCTTCATTTCATCCAGAATAAAGATCTGGAATGCTTCCAGCAAGCCAGAGTAGTCTGGACTGCAGGCTTTCTCAGGAGGCAGGAGTAGCTGAAACTGAGTTTGCATTCGAACACTCTGGAATGGCTGGATTCCTAAAAGGAAACACACACACACACCCAAAAAAATATGAAAGATCTCACACATGTCCTCTTACAGCATCATTCTTGTTGCTCTCCTTGTTTATTTTACATAAATTTTACAATCTCCAATTCAATAAAATATAAAAGAAAAATTACTAAGGCTGTGTCCACATTGCAGAAATAATCCAGGTTGATACCACTTTAACCCCCATCACTCAGTGCTATGGGACTGTGGGATTTGTAGCTTGTTGTGGCATCAGATCTCTGACAGAGAAGGCTGAATGGCTCACAAAACTACAAATCCTAGAATTCCATAGCATTGAGCCATGACAGTTAAAGTGGTATGAGCCTAGATTATTTCTGCAGCACAGATGCAATCCAAGAATTGAGACTGGATCAAAAAAATAAATAAAAGATAAGACAGACAAGAAAGGGAAGGGGAAAGGGAAGGTAAAAAGAAACAATCTCTGGGTTAAGCTCCCAAGGCATTGTAACAAGTGGTATTAATCATATTGTATTACTTTATTTGAGAGCCACTGTGGTATATAGTGGTTTAAGTGCTGGACTAGGATATGGAAGAGCAGAGTTCAAATCCCCACTCAATTACAGAAAGCCACTTGGTGGCCTTGGGAAAATCACAGTCTCAGAGGAAGGCAAAGGCAAACCCCCTCTGAACAAAACTTGCCAAGAAAACCCCATGAAAACATGCCAAGAAAACGCAAGCCTTAGGGTGGCCATAAATTAGAAATTACTTGAAGGCAAACAATTGGGCAAGCCTGAGTAGAGGCTATCAGTCACACCTCATGGAATATTGGGGGAAGAGCATGGGAAAAGGAGAAAACCTAGAGGCTTGTCTATTAGACAATTACTATGGGCTAGTTTGCAATAGAGAGAGGGCCAGTTAGGAAGAGGGGACTAGAGAAGATTTGAATACAGTTTGGGGGAGCCGAGAATGTGGAGAGAGTTCAGTTAGAAGTTTTACTTTGTCTGAAACTAAGAGGTTGCTGTGTGTGGGACTAACATAAGGCTACTAGATATTTGTTCATTCATTATACAATAAATCTTTACTGCTTTTATTTTCTACATCTCTGCCTGAATGTTTTGATTTAATAATCAACAAGGAAAGTGAATCACTCTTTACCATACTGAACTCAACAACTAACAGGTCCACCTCTCCAGTCTGGTGGTCATCTTGAGACCCAAGTACCACATCCAGGGAAGTATCTCATGGGTAAAAGGGCAAGGTGTGTGTTAGGAGCCCAAGGACTGGACCTACAAGGTCAGCCTGATAGGAGTTCTATCACAGCTCCTTTTATCCCAAAGCTGGGACTCAATACTGTAATACAATATTGTTTGGATTTTTTTTCTCTTAGGTGTAAAATATAGATGGACATTGTTGTTGTGTGCCTCCAAGTCATTTCCAATTTATGGCAACCCCAAGGTGAACCTACCACAGGGTTTTCTTGGCATGATTTGTTCAAAGGGGGTTTCCCATTGACTTCTCCTGAGGCTGAGAGAGTATGACCTGCCTAAGGTCACTCAGTGGATTTCATGGCCAAGTGAGGAATCAAACCCTGGAGTCATTGTCCAACATCCAAACCACTATGCCTCACTGGCTCTTAGTTGGACATAACCCAGGCCAAATTTGTTTTTGCTATTGCTGTGTGCCTGCAAGTCATCTCGGGTTTACGATAACTTGATTAACTTGATTAACTTGATTATCAGGGAGGCGCCGGAGGACACTTGGAGGACGCAGGGCCTTGGCTGTAACATCTCTCCCCCC
>CM034706.1:12087992-12098368 GCA_020142125.1 Phrynosoma platyrhinos
ATTTGTGTGGATTAACCAGCAGATTTGCCCCTGTGTGATAACGTCCCTTGTTCAAAGCCATTGAACAATTTCAACTTTGGGTTTCCATTGCCTAAATCAACCCTTTGCTAATCAAGACACAAGATCACCAGCTCCAGACCACACCTTAACTGCCATACTTACTCTGACAGTATTTAGAATGGGGTGGATCTCCTATCCAGAGGTGATTCTCCATATCACAGAGCAGTATTTCCCTCTCAGAAAAGAAATGCTGGAAGCCCAGAGAGCAGATCACTCGACACTGCTGAATCTTCGAATTTGCTGCCGAGAAGGTGCAAAAAACACCACCATTGATCACAGAAGAGACATCAAAAGGCAAGCGACACTTGGGACCTAGGAAAAATAAGTTGAAAAAAAACCAATCAGCATGACCTCTCCTGCAAATGGCTTTATTTCAGAATAGGCAAACCCACCCCTGAGTATTCCTTGAGTAAGAAAGCCATATGAAATTAACAGGATCACCATACGTCAACATGCAACTAGGAGGGACATGGACTCACACACACATAGATATATAGATACAGATTTGATATATGACTATATTAGTACCAGGATTGGTTTTTTTATGTTGGTTATATGTAATGATATGTGATCTATAAACTGCAATAGCCATTGACTTGGTGTAAATAAAATATTCTTTGAATCCCTCAGGTGTAAGAGAAAGAAGTGGTGTTGTAATGAGATATTTGAGACAGAACGTTTTCCCCCTGTTGCACTAGCTTTCTTCTTCCAAGGATTTGCCCATCCTTCAGTTGTGAGATGGGGGAGAATTTAAAAACTTTATCATCCAAACTCCAAACTGGTGCATTCTCTCCCATTACCTCAGAAATCTTCCCCCTCTTTTCTCTTGAATTTACGTTATTTGTTGACATTAGTGCAGGATGCAAGTGGATGGTAAATACTAACATACGTGGCATTAAAAGCCCTGATATGCACATCAGTGAGAAAATGCTGAATTTTCAACCATGCTAGATGGAAGTTTCAAGTGACCCGAGAGGAATCTCCTTCATACGGAACTGATTAGCTAAATGGAAACCCTGTTGGGTGAAAGCAACATTCCAAAGTTACTACTCGCCTGTCTAAACTGTCTCTTGTGATAAAGAGGATGGGATTTATTGTTCTTTCCCACAGAAGCTGCCTCATCTGTTGACAGGCCATCGAGCATAGGCTTTTTGCTATGCCCAGGACTGGAGAAAAGGTCCTTACCTATGCACTGCCCTATTCTGAAGGTAAACTGGGAGGATTAAATTGGTCTAATGAAAATAAGAATCTCACAGATTTTGGAAACAGAGCATGAGTGTAATTGGCTACTGAGCATGAACTGAAATATATAACCCCCTCATCTCTGACACCAGATTGGAATCTTGCTGCGTTGATTTTCACTACTGGATCTTTCCAACAGCAAAAATCCATCACTATATATCTCAATGCAGCAAGATTCCAATCTGGTGTCAGAGATGAAGGGGTTATGAAAGTTTTGTGCTGTGTCCAGTGCTACAGACAGATTTCTTTGGCTTCCACCATCCAATAAATCAGCAACTGATTTATGGAGACAAACATTGGTTATGAGCAAAGGCAAATGTGACTACATCTCTTAGGCATTCAAATAAATGGATCTGAAAAAGGATATAAAGTGGGATTTGGGGTTTTTCAGCACACATATGAGCTTAATAGAGAGGGGGGGGATCGGAGGTGGCAACAATATTGGGCTATACTGCTTTATGGTGTAGGAAGGTATTTGTGCCACAGAAAAAGCTAGGGTTATCTCTGAGATGCTAGATTTCTACATGTAAGGGGTATGCTTTGCAGGAATAAAGGGCAGCACTTCAAATATGTCAGCTTTAATTTGTGGTCTAGTGTTACAGTTGTATTATATTATATAATATTAATTATATTAAGTATGGGCCTAAGCAGACTGTCAGAAATAGTGCACATTAAATTGAGGCACTGCCCCGGCTCAGTGCTAGGGAGTCATGGGAATTGTATTTTTTTCTGAGACATTGAGCCTTCTCTGTCAGAGAGCTCTGGTGCCACAATAAATTACAGTTCCCATGATTCCCTAGCACTGAGCCAGGGCAGTGCCTCAATTTAATGTGCACTATTTCTGGCAGTCTGCTTAGGCCCTATATTATCATATTATTTTATTTTATATCATTGTTTATTTATATTCTGCCTTTCTCCCAATATAGGGACTCAAGGGACCTACCAACAAATTTAAAGCTGTACATATTACAAACAATACAAAAGCATTAAAAACAGTAGATATAAAGTTTAAAAACAATTAAACAATTTAAAAAGTTAAAAACATTACACATTCAAAATAGTAAGTGTATTAAAAATTACATACAGTTGAGGAAATGTTCTATGAGTTATCTCTGCTACTTTTATTAAACCAGTCCTGAGAAATACAACCTGAGAACTGGTCTTCCTCTGTTGAATTCTTTAAAAGGTTGTGTAGTAGCCTTCAACCCTGGTTTCCAGACTACAAAATGTGCTCACTCTTTTGCTGAAGCAGTTCTGAAAGTGGGTATAAACTTGTCCCGCTGGGGCATGCTTTTATGAAGAACAATCTCACAGTAAGATATTTAGCTATTTATTCCTCTGCTTCTGCACAATCCTGCTCTGTCACCTAATTCTGGCAGAGAGGTGACACTTGGCTAGGGATGCTGTTGTCTTCAAGTCATTTACTACTTATGGCAACCCTTAGGCAACCCTATCACTGGATTTTCTTGGCAAGATTTGTTCAGAGGGGGTTTGCCATTACCGTCCCCTGAAGCTGAGAGCATGTGACTTGCCCAAGGCCACCCAATGGGTTTCATGGCCAAGTGGGGATTTGAAGCCTGGTCTCCCAGTGTTCTCATCCAATGCACAAACCACTACACCATGCTGGCTCTATCTTCACTAATTTAGTTCTCAAAGAAAAGAAAAAAAATATTTTCTTCCTGCTATGAGAAAATCATTGAAAAGTGCATTTTGCAGTTTGTTTCAATCCAGGACTCCATAGGATGAAGCCATGAAAGTTGAAGTGTAAGCAAACTGTTAGAACAGTGTAATGGATATGTATTTATTATCAAGATTATCTCCAAAATCCTGGAGAGAATCTGTGATTTGTATTTTTCCCCCTTAAAGCTTTGAATTGCTAAAATTGGCCACAGAAATCCTCATGATGCAAAATGACATGTTCCAACTTGGAAATCTGAACTTTTCAAAATGTCAATCTGGAGCTGTTTTAAAGAATACTCCGTGTCATCTAGACTTTCACAATGTGACTCACGTTCACAAGAGGTTCTCTTGCCACTGACACGTGTTCCAGGAGCCTCTTCTCCATTCTCAAAGACACACCAACATTCGTCCTGGTCCTCACTGCATTGCTCAGATGAGAAGACTCCGCGTTCATTTTCACACTGAGGGATGTAACCTCGACCAGTTTCCCGCAAGAGAGCTTTGGACCTTGCCACATTGCAGGAACCAGGACCTTTAAATCAAGAGGCAGACAGTGAAGGAAAGACCTTGGCCAAATGTATTTTGTTTTGAACCCCATACTATCAAGGTTTTGTTAGCATATATTTTGTGGACATGAACATTTTATGGCCTACATCCAGAGGTTAGCCCCAGCTGAAGAAAATCCATTGACTCAATGGGAACTTGGTGACTCCATGCTTATATAAGTTTTCTTAATTCAATGGGTCTGCTGTAGTTGGAACTAAACACTGGATTAAGGCCTCAGAAATTATATCCTTGCTGTTTGGAAAGTTGTCCCACCACTAGAAAATGAACTATTAAGGGTGTTTTCTTGGCAAGTTTTCTTTGTTCAGTGTGGGTTTGCTTTTGTCTTCCACAGAGGCTGAGAGTGTGATTTGCCCAAAGTCACCCAGTGGGTCCATGCTTGAGCAGGGATTTGAACCCTGGACTCCAGAGTCCTTGGGCTAGTCTACACATAACTGTATTATGCAAATTGCTTCAGATTTTTGCACATTCACATCAGTGCTTGTCTTCATTTTTCATCACAAATTTCCTTCTATTCACACTCCCTCTGCCAAAAATGTGCAGCCATGAGAATCCATGTGAGTTGGATGAAAGGGCACACTTTTGATAATGTGCATCCTTGTGGATACTAGAGGATATTCCAGTAAAAAACACAATTCCTTTTTAGGTAGAGTTTGAGGAGTCTCCCCCCCCCCCCGTGCCAAAAGCCCAAATTCCACCAAATTGTGTAGAGGGATTGTATTCTATTTGAATAGAATAAGGAGTATTTTAATCATGTAGATAAAACCTCTGATTGAACACTCAAACCAGTACATACCATCCAGTTAATGACTGGCACACATCTTCCCTCTTTGAGCTAGCTTTTATTGACATAAGCATAAAGATGATAAGAGCAAATCAGTTTTTCTTGGGACTACTGTTCAGTACTACTGTCAGTTTAGCATGCACTGTTTTGTCTACTTTACAAAATCTGCTTACAGGTAGTCCCTCTGTCCAAATTTTGGGGAATTCCCTTCAGCCCATTCAACAGGATACTTTGACTTTTGGTACTGCATTTTCAGGGTCTGGGAGGAGCACTATGAGAAGAATAAACAAGGAACTCAACTTCTGCTAATCTAGTTGCATGTGCCTAACTCTGTTTCCAACCCAGAAAATTGTTTTTTCTATGTCTCATCCACTAGACGTAAGTAAAAGATCGGAAGATCCCTGGTATCCTCTATTGGTCTGACTCAGTTTAGCTTTCAAGATCAGATAGGAATTGATGCATTTAGGATGGTACACCTTAAAATGCAGCACAAACACACTTCTCCCTCATCCCTAGTAAATAGTAAGAACTTACATTGAGGTCCACCATTTGAATCAGTGCTGCTTTGAAGTACTTCTCCTGACAAAGGATCTACACACCAGGCTTGTGTGTCAGATTTCTGAAGTCCAGCATATTCACCAGTCTGAAAATAAGGGGTTACTTTATTACAAACATGCTACAGAGCTGCTATTAATAAGGGCCTGTATTGTCTTGTTGATGAAAGGTCTGTATAATTTTTAAATAACCAAAACTAAGTTGTTTCACAAAGGTTGTTCATTTATTTTTGCAAGTCATCATGGGCTTTTCATCATGGAGCAACAGATATCAGAAAGACAGACTGTTACCATTATGATTTATGCCATTACCCCACTGTTGAATCCTATTGTTAATCCCAACTTAGTAGAGCCATTGAATCAATGTAACTTGGTTGGTTGTTGGATGCCTCCAAGTCATTTTTGATTTATGATGACCTTAAGACAAACTTCTCCTAGGGGTTTTTGGCATATTTCTTACCCATGTACTAAATCACCAGTCAATAATTGATTCAATATGTCTGCTGTAGTTGGGAACCAAGGAATGGGATTCAGTTCTTTCTCTACCCACAATTACAGGGATCATCTCTTGAAATGTACTGTTGATCTCCAATTACATTTTTCTCTGTCAAAGTTTTATTTCCATAGCTATTAGCATAATATCTTTGGAAATGTGTCACAGGAATGATAGATAGGAAGGGTACAATCTTCCTTGGAAAGATGTAGGCTACTGACACACTGCAGAATTAATGCAGTTTGACACTGCTTTACTGTCATGGATCCATGGAGCTTCCTGCCCCAAGGCTTAGTTACTTTCAGCTAAAATGTGGAAGCATTTGGGGGTCTATCATTTTGCCTTTGGCTTCAGCCAAAGTGTGGCTCCTGAGAACTTCTCTCAAACTAAATTCAGGCCTTGGGCTGAAAGAGATTTCCTGCTCTTGCTGTAAATCAAGGAGATTTGACATGTGAATTGCAAAGTATTTTTTCCTACCCTGATGGGCCCAAACCATTAATGTTCTGAAATTCACATTTGAAATGTGCATGATTGAAATTCCAAGTATGCATTTTCCAGCAACAAAGAACTTGCCTCCAGGCAGGATGGAGTAAACAGATCTCCTGAAGTACCATTAAGCTTCAATCCATTTGGCTTCCAGCTGGAAATCAATGCATTTGTTTGGGACTGTTGACATGGTGTCTGACCTGCATTAAAACAATTATCTTCCTCAGTAATATAAGCTTCCGTCTGGATATAACCTATGTATACCCAGTTGTTTGTTTCTGCCATGCTGTTCAGATGACAGTTGCAGGCATCAAGAACACAAAACTATCAAAAAAGACCAGAACACACATTCAGTCCAGCCAAGTGTTATCTACTGGTAGTTTCAAACTCACACATGGGTCAAGAGGTAATGGAGCAAATCCATCCCTAGAGTAACTTCAGCTATTTCAGATGAGTCAGCCAATTGATGAATGTACTCCATAAATCACCAATGAAACTTTGAGAGGAGAAAAACAGTTGCTGCTCAAGAAAAAATAGCAACCAATAATATTTGTAGCAAATATATTACCTGATTTGTAACTTTTACAGTGTGCAGTCTGTAGACAAAAAATCAATTTTTCCTTTCCTTTTCTTTTGCTTGATGCAGTATAACAGGTTTGTGACTAAAGGTGATATTTTATGAATGAATTTTTCATACTTTATAAAGTCATTATACACTCATGCGCAATTTATGGTTGCCATATTATCAAGGATGAATGTTGCATAATTTATTCAAATAAATATAGAAGATATGTTTGTAGAGATATGTGCATATGAAGCTGCTTCATATCATTGGTCCAGTTATCTCAATTTTGCCTACTCTGACTGGTAGTATCTCTCCAAAGTTTCAAATAGAAGTCTTTACCAGCCCTACCTGGAGTTGCTAGAGATATTTAACCACCTGGGGTTTTCTGCATGCAACTGACCAATAGATCAATCCCTATAGTTTTGCAAGCTTTATGTGATTACCCAACCTTCTTTTCTTTCTCTGCAGATAAGGAAAAGCATGAAGTTACTTACACTGGGGCAGCTGTGTTGAACGTGCCACCAAAGAGTCTTCTATATAATGTCCTGTCTCATCCACACACCAGCAATGACCTAAGAAACAACAAAATATATACAGCTTGAGTCTCCTTTAACAGGAATTCTGAAATCCAAAGTATTCCAAAAATCAAAACCTTTTTTCATGGATGGCTGAGATAGTGACACCTTTGTTTTTCTATAGTTCAGTATACACAAACTCTGTTTCATGGACAAAATTATTTTAAAAATATTATGTATAAAATTACCTTCAGGCTATGTGGATAAAGTATATATGAAACATAAATGAATTTATGTTTAGACTTGGGTCCCATCACCAAGATATCTCATTATGTACGTATATGCAAATACACATATTCCAAAAGTTTTTAAAAATCCAAAATCCCAAACACCTCTGATCCCAAGCATTCCAAATAAGGGAAATGCAACCTCTATTTAATATCTGTGAGAGTGCAAGTCCCTTTGCAAAGAGATTATCCAGTGACACAAACAGACTAACAATGCAGGTTAATTAAATCAGAGTGTGGTGGAGTCTCCTTCTTTGGAGGTCTTTAAATAGAGGCTGGATGGCCATCTGTCAGGGATGCTTTGATGCTTTGATTTTGAGTTCCTGCATGGTAGGGGGTTGGACTGGATGGCCCTTGTGGTCTCTTCCAACTCTATGGTTCTATGATTTTATGAAATACATTGCATTGAATTTGCCCTTAAAAGCAACATTTTGGCTTCACCGGTTGGCCAACACTGGCATGTTATAAGGCCAAAGGAGTATAATGTTGTTTTGTGAATTCCTAGAGTCCATAAAGTTCTAGGATAGGGATTAGCAACTACAGAGGTGTGGGATTCATTTCTGCATCAGTCTAAGTGGGAACTGCAAATAGTATTCAAAAACTGCACATTTTTCAGTCAGTTTCTCCCAGTGAGGAGAAAAATGGTAAAAATCTGCAAGGACAAAATATATGAAGTTTTGCCTACAGTCATCCAACCTAAAAGCATCTGATTCCATCTCGCTGGCAAGCTACAAAAAGGAAATGACAGCATTAAACAGATTAATGGGAACAGTAGCTAGTAGGTACTAGTCACTGAAATCCATCAATTGTCATTCAAGTAAGCATATCCTAGTCTTCTCTCACCTGAGCTCTGATAGCACTGGACAGGTTCCCAATTCCCCAGACCATCACACTGGGGGATGTAAGGCTGAAAACCAAGGTGCACGGTCTCTCCTGCAGAATCACCTGATGCAAAGAGACTTTTCCAATAGAAATGCAAGGCTGAAAAGGAAATATGGTAGCAGGATCAGAAGACACACACACTAGTTAAGCAAGGATATTAAATACAGAGGCACAGCCAACTGAATGGGTCTCCTACAAATCACAAATAATTGTGAATAACGTCTAATAGATTTGTTCAATCTGATAGCACTCCCAGCTCAACACTGTCTATAGCAGCCTCTCCAAGACTTTGGCTTCTTTTTGAAGAAGTCCTTGGAAAGAAACCCATCACCCCTCTAGGTCATTGGTTCCAAATTGTTGTAGATATTTAAAGAGTGCAGTCTTGTCACCTCTCAGTTGTCTCTTCATCAGGCTGAACATGCCCAACTCCTTCAACCTTTTCTTCATATATTTTTGTGCTCTGTACTTACATGGTTTTAGTGTGACATAAATACATGCCAGCATAGACACTACTATGCAGAAGTAGTAGTAGTACGCAGAGTAGTCTCTGACAACACTGGCTCTTCTGCTTGGTAACGGAGATGAGCATTGCCCTCTCTGGTCGGACATGACTTGACAACCTTGTCAACAGAGAATACTTTTACCCAGGGGTAGGCAAACTGTCCCCTTTAAGGACCAAAGGACTTCAGCTCCCACAAGCCTCAGCCATGTTGGCCCATAGTCCCATGTTGGCCAATAGCTCCTGGGATTCTGGGAGTTGAAGTCCCTCGGCCCTTAAAGGGGAAAGGTTGCCTATCCCTGCTTTTACCTTTTACCTTTATAGACACTACTACTACTATTATTATAATTACTGCTACAGATACTACTACTATTACTACTACTAGTACTACTGTGATTAATTCATTTGTACCCCACCTATTTCCCAATACTAGGACTCAAGGAAGCTTGCGTAAGTTGAAATGTGCCATTAAAAGCAGTTACAAAATGAGAAGTAAAAGTATAAAGTGTTAGAATTAAACAATTATTAATTAAAACAATTAAAATGATACAATTAATAATTTTATTATTAAAATTAAAACCCTCTAAAACAGATTCAATGAAAGACAAAAGAGAAAGGCTATGCTAGAACCCACTACTGAACAACCAATTGTGTATGAGGAGGGCATGATCTTGAATTCACCCATTGTGTAATGATCTATTAGCTCAGGGGTAGGCAACTTTTCCCCTTTAATGGCCAAGGGACTTCAGCTCCCAGAAGCCTCAGCCATGTTGGCCAATAGCCCCATGTTGGCCAATAGTTCCTGGGATTCTGGGAGCTGAAGTCCCTCGGCCCTTAAAGGGGAAAGATTGCCTACCCGTTTTAGCTCCTCACTAAGGTTGCCAGCTTTTCAAAAGAAGTAATAAGGAACAATCAAGATTGGCTAGGACACATGAAGCAAGTCTATATAAGGCACACCTTGTGAAGAAATGACCCCTCATGACAGTTCCAGGTTCCTGCGAGATTTCAGATCTCACAGGAACCTGCAAACTCCTGAAAATCTTATAATACCAGGCCATCAACCATCCCAAGGGAAGGAATTTTATTGCTGCCAGTCTAAGTGCAGAAGGCTAAATACCCTAAAGGTACCAGGTCTTAGAAGCTAAACAGGGTCAGCCCTGGTTAATACTTGAATGGGAGATCAACAGGCAGTACCAGGTGCTGTAGGCAATATTTCAGAAGAAGGAACTGGCTAAACCAGCTCTGGATGTTCCTTGCCTAAGAAAACTCTATGGAATTCATGGGATTGCCGTAAGTCAACAAGTGACTTGAAAGCACGCGCAAGCACATACACACACACATAGAGGCTGAATGTGTTGCTCAGCCTAGAGTGCAAAGAATGGCTGCTGGCCAGGCTCACAACAGATTTGTCATGGTCAGTCAGGAGCTGGACTCGGAGGACGAGGAGGAGGATGAGCCTACTCCAGTGCAGGAGGAAAGGGAGGCTCTACCAGGTCCTAATCCTGCCCTGCTAGATCCCAGCCCTGTCCTCCCAGCCCCAGAGGAGGAAGAGCAGCCAGGTCCTAGCACTAGTAGGATCCCTATGGAGGCACAGCAGCCTAGTGGTAAGGATCAGGAAGAAACAAGCGTGGAAGTGCCTTCCTTCAGACAACGCAGGGAAGAGAGTGCTTGCGTGCGTCAGTCAATGAGGCTTGCAGAGAGGCAATTGACTAACAATCCTCAGCTGGCACGGAGGAGGGAATCTCCTACTTAATCACCTGGGAGA
>CM034706.1:12098468-12110062 GCA_020142125.1 Phrynosoma platyrhinos
TATGTTTGACCAATATTTGAAAATACAGGATTTTTGTTATCCTGTTTAATGTCTATATGGGACAAGTTTTCCGTCCCTTGACTAAGAAGCATCCCTTACAATAAGTGACACCTAGCAACTAGACTTCTCATCTACCAAGTCAAAAGCAGGCAAGAAAACTGTGTGTACACTTATGTCACAATTGGCTGTCCAAGGGACTACACCAGGGTTAGGCAACCTTTCCCCTTTAAGGGCCGAGGGACTTCAGCTCGCAGAAGCCTCAGCCATGTTGGCCAATAGCCCCATGTTGGCCAATAGCTCCTGGGATTCTGGGAGTTGAAGTCCCTTGGCCCTTAAAGGGGAAAGGTTGCCTACCCCTGGACTACACTTACACAATCACTGAGAAATCAAAACCTCATGTGTAACCATTGTTTCTCTAGCATAGTGCCTCAACAAGATTCTGACCATAGTTGTTTCTCAGTTCTATCTGGAGATCCCAGAAATTCAACTTGGAAGCTTTTGCATGATGGCTGTCTCAAGAAATAGGACAATAGAACCATCTCCTCCAATATTCTGCGGATCTTGCAGATTGAGCAGATTCTACAGAAATATTCTGCATATTTCATTCTCCCTTTAGAAATCCCAGTTGGCCATTAAGGTGTGGGGTTCTGTCTGCACTCCCCAAAATATGTTTCATCAGAGAAAAAGAAGCCAATTCCCTTAAAAGGGGTGGGTGGTTAGGGAGGGGAGGATGGAATGTTTTTATCTATTGTATTTTTAATCTGTTGTACGCCGCCCCAATTGCTGAGCAGAGGGGCGGGTTATACATAAAATTTATTATTATTATTATTATTATTAAAAGACATACTGGATTGTGCTGCCAGCTGGATGGCATAATCACTCCCGGCCAATAACTCTTCTGAAAATGTAATGTCCAATTGGGAGAAATTATTCAGAAGCTCATCGTCAGTGAGTGCGACCACTTTTGCCATTAAAAAACTCTGCCCAAAAGGAAAATGGGAGCTGTTTGAATCTTTGATGAGTTGCTCCACTTTGTCAACAAACTGCAGGGCTTCTTGCTTGGCTGTTTCACACACTCCAGGACCTGCAGGGAGACAATAGTCTTGTTCAGTGGAATCAGGTCTTCTGAAGAGAGCTGGAAAAGTTACTTTTTGGCATAACAACTCCCAGGCAGTCCCATCCAGCATAGTCAGCATTCTGAATTTAGGCAAAATTCTTTTTATTCCCACTAGAAGCATAGAAATGTACTTATTTATTTAAATATTTATATAAATAGTTAGCTCTCATATGTTATGGAGGCAGGGCTCTGCATCCACCAGAGAAGAGTAATGATTTGAGTTTTGGGCTATGTTTCTGGAGACCAGAGTTTTAGTTCCCCCCCCCCCAGCCATGGAAATTGACTGGGTGTCTCAACCTCCAATGAGGGCAATGGCAAAACACTCTCTGAACAAATCTTACCAAGGAAACCCCTCAGGGTCACCATGAGTTGGGAACAACTTCAAGGCACACAACAAAATTATATATGGTTACATAATCTTCTTTTTGTATGTTGTTTTATTAATGCATAGTTCAGGCAAGGATCAGCCAAGTACAAGTCAAAAACAGAATTTTAATAAAATCTTATCTTCATTTGGGTGTATATGTGCCTTCAAGCTGCCTAGTGACTTATGGGGATGCAAACACCTCCCAATTCTGAGTTGCCCCTAATGCCACCTCCATTTTCTTCCCATTCATGTTTTGCTTCAAGTTGTAACTCTCTGTCCTTTCTTTCTGAAATGAAATTTTCACATATGAATGCATTTTAATCAATTTCAATAATTTGAATCAATTTAATCAATATAAGTCTAAGCCTCCTATTGCATAAATTCCCCTATTGACTAAAGTGTGTTTCTGCATATGTATTGTTTCCAATGATTTTCACTTACATTCTAAAATGTGTGGAATGTTTTATGTGCCAAATAAACCCCACAAATGTAGAAACATTCCAGGAGAGGTATACATTTTCTTGGGTGGGGCACAAATGCTACTTTAGTCAAAACGTTCAACTCCAATTATATTTCTTTCCATGCTTTACCCAGTCACACCAGTATTTCTTTTTTTAAAAGCTTGTGATCATTTCTGAGAATATACTTTCCAAGAAAGGGGAGAATTTGGGTATCAGACTGCAAAGCTAAGACTGGCATTTGGGGGTAAACTTTGCAAAATCTGTGAAGAAAGAGAAAAACAAATATGGAAAAGGGACCCAGTAAACTGGGCTGAAAGTTTTAGAAATAAGAAATTTGTGGGATTACAACAATTCAATGTGGAATCCTTGTAGATTAGAATAACCTTGGTGTGATTTTCAAGAAATCTATGGATTTCTCCTATCGATACTTTAGAGTTCATGGATTTAATTTTTCCCTCTTTGCTTCCAATTATACTTAATCTTTGCCCCTTTGTTTGTATTATTTGTATATATGTACAGCATATTGTTCTGATTACATCTGTAAATATTTCATTATCTTCATTTAAATGTACTCATGGTATGGTGAGCTCAAAAAGGGGTTGTGTTGATGAGTTAACTGAAATTGAACCCAGACTGATTTTTCATGCAGGGTTGAGAGCAGTAAATTGCAATCTGGTTACAATGTAGTTTTTTGTGGGTTTTTTGAGTATATATACTGTTGTGGGTTTTTTGGTATATATGCTATTGGTTGAGAGGAAGTGATTTACATGTTAATCCATGTATTGTTCTGTTGTTGAATGTATAGTAAATATAACCCACTCACTTCCATGCCAGCATTCTCTGAAGATGCCAGCCACATGTGGTGAAAAGTCAGGAATAAACTCTTCCAGAACACAGCCACATAGCCCAAAAAACCCACATAAACCTATGGATGCTGGCCATGAAAGCCTTTGACTTCACAATTGATTAGCCTGTGTTTTCTCAATAACATGAATACTGAGCTGGCAGAAATGAAAGCTATGACAAACTGGACCCCAGTTCTAGAATGATGGTATAGAGAAGCAGGGTGACCAGATGCCATGACTGCGAAGGAGGATAAGGCACTGCAAAATGTAAACATTCAAGAAAATTGTGGGACATTTCAACATAAAAGCTAAAAACCACTAATATACAATTTAATATACTAACATACATTCATTTCATATGGTTTATTTACAGTTATATTACATATACACTGGACCCTCCACATTCATTGGGGTTAGGGGCACAGGACCCCCACGAAAGTGGAAAACCCACAAATAAAAAACACTATTCTTTTCACCAGAGAGAGCACATCTCTAGGAATCTCAAGGTCCTCCAGCACATGTCCTTTAAAATGAACCACTGAAAGTTAAATAGAGAGTGTTTCTCGTTACCCCAACAGAGTAATTTCAACTCACTCATTACTTTTCAAAGATGACTGGGGCTGCATGTGCACTGTACAAATAATCCAGTTTGACACCACTTTAACTGTCATGGCTCAGACAGAGAAGGCTAAGTATCTCACCAAACTACAAACCCCAGAATTCCATAACACTGAGCCCTGGCAGTTAAAGTGGTGTCAAACTGGATTATTTCTACAGTGCAGATGCTACTTTAGAGGTAATTGGCTGGCCACTGTGGAAAGCACAAGGCTGGACTAACTGGACTTTTTTTGTAATGATCCAGAAGCTTTTGTCTTACATATGTTCAATATTAGTTTTTAAAACTCTGCTATTATATTGCAATAATTCATTAGGTGTGAAATGGAAGGTGGACTTAAGCCATGGAACAAGAAAGGCATGAAAAGGAAATTGTCCTGAATTTCTCATTTCATCTTATATTTCCTTCTATTTCCACTGCGCTCTCTCTCTCTCTCTCTCTCTCTATATATATATATATATATATAGTCACATGGAGATGGGACACTGCCACAAATGTGACATCATTTTGTTGTCTTTCTTAAGACTCAGCCGACACAAGTCTGGTTTCACAGCACACCCCAGAGGAAGAAGGAAAAATTTCCCAGTGATCAAGATCACAGGGATCACGATTGCAATGAATTTCATCCTGAATCTCAGTTTAGTATTTGTCATCTACATATTTCATAAAGCAGCTTTGCATCTCTCAGCAGACGAGGCTGGAAAGAACTAGTTACTTGTAATGAACTTCTTTCACCAATGAGAAAGACATATTATATTGTGGATTTAATACAGTTGCCCCAAACTAGACTAGACTGATTGAATTTTGGGATTTACACAAGTGCTTGTTATTCAGCAAATGCTTCAATGGGGCTGCTCTATTTGAAACAAGCAATTGTATTTGAACCAGTGATTGTAATTTTACAAGGGATAACCTAACTCATTTTGTAGTTAACCAGGCAAATTACTCCACTCTGGTTAATTCCAATAAGACTTTGGCATGTTGACTTGTTTTGCAGTGTTACTGGGTTATTATTTTTTATTTTATCCATTGGTTTTATACAAATCTGTACATGTACATGATTTTATAGTCTTAGATAGTTTAATCTGGTTTTAAACTCTCTTCTGTTTTATCTTGCCAGCCTGTTTAATATCCTTATGTTGATTTAAATAATGTTTTACTGTTTTAAATGTATTCTGCACTAGCCCTAAGATCCCAATAATACAGGGCAGAATAGAACTATTATAATAAATAAGCAAACACTTTCACAATTATGGGGATGTGCCCTCACTAAATAATGGAGGGTTACTAGCACATGTTACAGAGATTGATTTATGCTGGACTTTTGTGTAGAAGTTAAGGTGGCAATGAAGTGAATGGGGAAGTGTGTGTTTTGTACCCTTGGTAAACAGCTTGTAGCATTTAGATTCTGTGGTTGTTGTTGTTTCAAAAAAAAAACCACACATAAAAGTAATTATGCATTTTTGCAAAACTGGAAAGTAAAGAATACATTTTAAAATTATAATAATAATAATGCCTATGCAGAAAATGCTGTTTTCTGCACAGAAAATTCTGTTTTCTATGCAAATCATCATTATGCAGAATAAATCCCCAATTACAGCATGTTGTACATGTAAAACAACATTTTTAGCATGGAAAATAATATTTAAATCCAGAAATATTAATTCCTGCATAGAAAATGCTCCTTTTTTGCACATAAAATCCTGTTTTCTATGCAAATCAACCCTCTGTGAACGTTACACAAAATAATTTCCCAATTACAGTATTTTCTGCACAGAAATTAACATTTCTCCATTGAAATATTATTTTCCTTGCAGAAAATGCTGTTTCTTGTGCAGAAAATGCTGCTTTCTGCACAAAACAATCGCAGGTGAATTTTGTGCAAAATCAGTCCTGATATGTGAAGATTCTCATCAGTTCAGGATTCATCTCATCAGGATTTCTCAGCGCTTGAAAAACATTTTCCAAAATGTTAAAATATACTTTCCATCCCTAAGCAAGGGGTAACTCTTGATCTAGCATAAGCCACTATATTGATTTCCTGCATGGCAGGGGGTTGGACTGGATGGCCCTTGTGGTCTCTTCCAACTCTATGATTCTATGATTGTTCTGCTGGGGGGGGAGAATTGTCACTGTAAACACTAAAACTAACCCCCCAAAAAACTGCATGTGGTGTCATACTGTATATCAAGAGTGTGGAACCTGTGATTCACCAGATATTAGTATTTATTTATTGCTATTTATACTCCTATTTATTGCTCACCACTCACTAGGTTTGCTGGGGCTGATAGGAGTGAAAATACATAACCTAGAAGCTCTCTAGTGCCCGGCCTTGTATTATAGCATCCACTAGGTATTGTCAGTTGTTTGCCCTGAGATACCTTTGACTCCATAAACCCATTCATTTTTTTTGTCAGTGGAGAATTAAAATGAGATATTGATTTCCCCCCCCCCCCGAAAAATAATTCATTTTGATAAGAATACAGGCTTACCTCATTTAACAAAGCCTCTGACAAAGAAATTTCTTTTTACAAAATATTTTTATGCCTCCACCCTCACCTTTTTCTGCTCATCCTCTGTCTAGCTGGAAGGTATTTTTTGTGTGTGGTAAGGGATGAAAAATCTCAGACTTTCAGTGCTGAGTTGCACAGTGTGTACATTAAACAATGCAATATACAAAACCTGACTTGCAAAAGAGTGGGATTCTATTCTAATACTGCATCTGCACTGCAGAAATAATCCAGTTTGACACTGCTTTAACTGCCATAGCTCAATGTAATGGAATTCTGGGAATGGTAGTTTGTTGTAGTTTGAATGGTAGCCGCAACAAACTACCATTCCCAGAATTTCATAGTATTGATTATTTCTGTAGTGCAGATGGAGCCTAGCTGCCCCTGTTGTAGTGGTTGTGCCTGATTACAACAGGAGGGCAAACAGCAGCTGCTCCTGAATCCCTTACTCAGCAAAGTAGAGAGAAAATGGGACAACAGATAGTTCTGCTTCATCAGCTACCGCCAACATGTTAAAAAAACATAGATCTATAAGTTGGGCCACCAAAATAAAAATCAATAAAATTTGAGGCTGGTGAAAGTGGAAAAAAAATCAATTCTGGATGCATTTGGGAAGACATTTTTCAAGTAGTCTCTAGAAGGTTAAAATGTTTTTATTTATGCATGGTTTATCTAATCTTACTATTTCATTTTACGTGTGCATATTGCTTGTATGAAATTAAACATTTGCTGGAACATGTTGTTGTACTGTGAAACATACTTTAGATCAGGGGTAGGCAACCTAAGGCCCAGGGGCCGGATGTGGCCCCCCGAGGCCTTTGGACCGGCCTTAGGCCGGTCCTGCCGCCACCGCCCCCCGCTGCCGCTGCCGCCCGCCATGATGATATTGATTATTGTTGTTATTACTTGTTCTTGGGGTTTTCTTGGCAAAATCTCCACAGGGGGTTTGCCATGGCTCTTCTGGGGCTGAGAGAGTGTACATGCATATTTTTTATTTTATTTTGTTATTTTTTTAAAATATATATTTTTTTATTTATATTTATTTATTGATTGATTGATTTTTGGTGCTTTGGCCCCCCAATTGTCTGAGGGACAGCAACCCAGCCTCCGGTTCAAAAAGGTTGCCTACCCCTGCTTTAGATGCTTCACTAGGCCACATTTTTGTCTGCATCCCACAAATATTCACAACACAAGTTTTAATAAGTGGAATTTTGTTTGGAATCTTATTCATCTTCTTTTTTGTGATCTACCTATCCCTATTCTTTCCATGTTATCTCTGCCTCTAGTATCCAATTTTCTGTTAAAGAAGCAATGTCCAGAAACACATTTATTTTGTTAACTGAGATATACTGGTACTGTAAAAACATTATAGATGTTTCACTAGGCCATGTTTTTGTCTGGATCCTACACATATTCACAACACAAGAATTAATAAGTGGCATGAGTTACTTACAATTTGGAATCTTGTTCATATCAACTTTGTCACCTCGCATTTGTCCCTTTTCATCCACACACCAACAATTGCGAAGGTCAAAGTGCCCAAGTGGAGTACTAAAATCCCCATAAGATCCTGGATAATGGCTGAGATCTGACTGAAGAAACTGCCAGAAAGTGAATGGTTCCAACAAAAAGTTTTGTGATGAACTCCCTGAAGTCTTGCCCTCCATCATATCTTGAGGAACTGCATCAAAGGAAGGATATTTGGAGAGCTCTGGGAAGATATTCTGGTGGCCAGCTTCATAGAGAATTTTGATGAAGTCTTCAAAGCTTTGCTGGGATCTCTGCTTATAGTCAAGGAGAATGTCCACCAAGTCAGCGATTGGAAGAGTTCTGCCATTATTATTCTGGGTGATCCATCTTTGATACCATTCAAAAGCCTGCTCAGGGGGGCCATTACATTGAACCTGCCTCCATTGGCCATCCAGGCTACACTGTGGGATGTAAACACTGGACAACTGAGGCAAGGCAGTGGGATCCCATAGTAGTTTCCACACCGCTTGTAAAAAAGCCTGGCCACCTGCTAGTTGGCAGTCACTAGGACCTACGGAAAAATAAACCATAAAAATTGCTAAGTAGAGATTGAATGAAAGCTGCGCAATCTATTAAACTGGTTAATTTTTTTTAAAAAAATTGCATGATTGTCAAATTATTTATTTACAAGGATTTTAAAGCCACTTACATCTAAGGATAAAAGGATCTACATCAAAGTGATGCGTAATAATGCTTAGGACCAGGAGTGCTTTAGATTTTGGAGTTTTTCAGATTTTTGAATATTGGGACCCAAGTCTAAACATGAACTTCATTTATGTTTCATGTACATCTTACACACGTAGCCTGAAGGCAATTTCAAACATAATATTTTTAATAATTTTATGCATGAAATGAAGTTTGTGTACACTGAAAGCCAAGATGTCACTATCTCAGCCCTCAGCCACCCATGTGGACAATTTTGGACTGTGGAGTATTTCAGATTTTGGAATTCCAGATAAAAGATACAGAACCTATACTAAAACATGCAATAGAAAAGAATACATAAAGTCAGTATACAGTATCTACCCATCTGTATTAGTAAGATATGTGGTAGGACTAAAGTTCCTCTAGAAATCTAATGAGAAAGAAATTGAGTAATCATACCTTAGAACAGGGGTAAGCAACCTGTCCCCTTTAAGGGCTGAGGGACTTCAGCTCCCAGAGTCCCAGGAGCTATTGGCCAACATGGCTGAGGCTTCTGGGAGCTGAAGTCCCTTGGCCCTTAAAGGGGAAAGGTTGCCTACCCCTGCCTTAGAAGATGATGTTGCGCTACAACTGCCATTATTCCTGACTGTTGAAATGGTAATGCTCACAGAAACTGGTGTGAAATGGAGCCCCACACAATCCAGAGGCCCGTGGTTTCCCCATGAAACAGAAGAGCTTTGCATAGCGTGAGTGCATTGCTCTACATGCCCTCTGTTTATGATCTACTACAGGGGTAGGCAACCTTTCCCCTTTAAGGGCCAAGGGACTTCAGTTCCCAGAAGCCTCAGCCATGTTGGCCAATAGTCCCATGTTGGCCAATAGCTCCTGGGATTCTGGGAGCTGAAGTCCCTCGGCTCTTAAAGGGAACAGGTTGCCTACCTCTGTTCTAGGGGGTTAGTTTTCCCAAGCAGCTGCATACACTTCCAAACATGCCCCAAGATGGGGGGGGGGGTCTCAAGTTGACAAAAGTTATCTATTTAACATGTGAACACAACCCCTTGAGGCTCCCAGGAAAGGCAATACCCTCATATTTTTTTGCCAGAAGGAGGAAAGTCTTGGAAAATCTGGGGACATAGAAACAGGTTTGTGGGGCTACATGTAGCCCCCGAGCTGCATGTTGCCCCTGAGCTGCATGTTGCCCACATCTCCTTTAGTTATTATTTGTCTTGACGAGTGTATGGAAACATCATCTGCTGTCCCATGCTGAAAAACATCTTCAGCTATCTTTAATCAATATTTCTCCTCCAAGGAAGCCAAAATGGGTAGCACAGCCTCCAGGACATCTCACCCCTTGGGGAAATGGCAGATGTATTACGGGGTGAGTTGTAACAATGGGCCTCTGCAGACGGGCTCTTTGCTGCTCTTTTCCAGGCCAGCAAAAGGAAGGATTGGGGCCAAGGCATGGCGCAGCCTCAGCCACAATCTTCCGCTTCCCAGGGCGGCCCAGGGCCACCTATCTGCATCCCCCCCAATGTTTCCTAGATATGATGGCTTACTTGAACTCAATTACTACCTCCCTTTACAGACCTAAGTTAGGACTCCAGCACCATCAACTAACATTAGAGACATCCCACAAAACAAGGAGAAGGACAAACAAGGTATGTAAAAATGCAAAAGATAAAACTTACACTGCATGGGCCCCCCAGTATTGTCATCTATTCCTGGAACAGTTCTGCCTTCTGAATTGACACAGAAACAGTTTCTTCCATGGCATTGAAGTGGGAGAAACTGTCCCTCTTGAGTACATGAAGGAACAAACAGTTCAGAGCCTGCTGGCTGGCTATTTTTTAAGCGCTGAAGACTTGCCCTTTGCTTTTCACATGTTGTTGGGCACCTCAGGCGTGTGCCATGCACTCTAGTCCCTGGGATCTCTTTGCCATTTAGGTCCACACACCAGCAATCCCCTACATAGCACTGCATTTCCTTGTATCTCCCTTCTTTTGTGCAAGCTGGGACAAATAAGTTTTTGGTCTGCTCTGTGCAGTCTTTGGATTTCAGTACTAGACTTGCAGCTTCACCTAAATCTTGGGCAATATTTTCTGGAACAGAAATCACATGCTGCAGAAATGAGAAAAACTCTGGGGCTTCAAGGAGGAAAGCTAAAAATTTGACAGCATTCTGATTGTCCTGCAAGTTGATGGTGCGGCCAAAACTGTCTACAATAGTCTGGTCCAGATTGAACTTCTCCTGAGATCCCTCCAGGGAAATTTGTTGGGCCAGTTCAGCAAAACCATCTCTCATCTTGATCTCTCGAAAATACTGATCCAAATTAAATTTGCCATTTGGGCCAAGGGCTCCTGTGAAGTTAAACTGGACCAAATTCTTCAAGAATTTGCCCCCGAAAAGGTTCTCTTGGAACCGCTTGGGGTTGCTGGTGAACTGAAGAGCAAGCTGAGCAAGCTCTCTCGAAGGAAACATCCCTCTAATTGCTTCACTGAGGATAGATTCAAATGAGGAAAGCTGAGGAGAACTTGGATTTTCTAGGATGGAAGATAGCAGCCCAGAATCCATAAATAGTTCCTTGAATGAAGGAGGACAAAATCTTGAGGGCACAGCTGTATTTTGTGACTCTTGGGCAGTAGAGAATAAACTCTGCTGACTGAAATGTCCAATGGGGCCATAAAAAAGCTTAGAAAGAGACTGTTGTCTTTCAACGACACAACTAAGTTCTTCACCTAGACAAAGACAAAAAAAGTACTCAGATGTAATTATTGTTCACAGAGATTGTGTGGACAGTTTCAAGAAAATAATAACTTTTTTCCTGCTTAGGGTTCTTAGGGTTTGAATGTAGATCTAATGGTTCCCTGGATCTATAATTGGTTTTACATACCACAGGTTAGATGCTGTCCTTTACTTCTTGTTCCAGGGAGTCTCTGCCCCTCAGTATCCACACACCAACACTGTCCATCCAGCTGACACTGTGTTGGCTTATAGGCTCCTTTATCATCACACAATGGCCTATAATTCTCTTTGAAATGAATAGCAGTGAATCTCTCTGTTTCACACTTGGTTGGGCCTAGGACAGAAGTATAAGGCAAACTTTGAGATAAACAAAACAATTTTCATACACACTTTTGTTTTGGGATTACAGCAATAGAACACAGCAGAAAAGGAACATCTAACAGCTTAGTGTAGCTCTTAAGAGTTTTGCAGTGCTCCATCCATGTACTAGTAGGGTTCATGCAGGGTACAGAGTTAATTCCATTTGGGACTAACAATTGGATTTAATCTTTTCTGACTGCTGTATATCCTGTGTAGCCAAGTTGCAGCTGTTTTGACAAGTACTCAGTTTGGAGGCATGCAGGAATGGGGGTTGGCCATCTGCAAAGATGCCACTGAAATAAAGATGGAAATAATATTTGAAAATATTAGGAAAAATGGTTGAAAAACATATTTTTGAGTGTTGAAAAACCCTGACACAAAGGATCCTGGACTCATGAGAA
>CM034706.1:12118955-12155374 GCA_020142125.1 Phrynosoma platyrhinos
CCCCCCCCCCCCCCCCCCCATTCCTTGTCTTCTTCTTATTTCTTGACCCGGATTTAAGCCTAAAATATTATTTGTAGCATACACAAATATTTCTGCTTCAATAAACATGAAGCAACCTATGGACAAGGAACAGTAAACTAAGGGAAAATGTTTATTGACTGCTTAATTCTCTGTCATCCCACCTTTTCAGCTGCTTTTAAAATGCCCAAGTTTTCCTCTCCTCCTACCGCTTTCCCCTTTTGTCCTCAGCTTACTTTGATGTAAACTGAGTTCAAGGTACAAACGTAGTTCATACTCAGTTAATTCAGCAAGGGGAAAGGGGCAGGAAGGGGTGGAATATTGCCCTTCCCTGTAGACTCAGAAAAATGCAACCTTGCCCACATGTGTCCCACATTTCATCTGTGAAATATTGAAGGGTATGGAAAATGTAGACAGGGTTTGGAGAAATAGAATTAAATTGATACCAGGACATTTTCACTTCTTTACATAAGCGATGGGCAGTATTCCCTTTCCTAAAGGGAAGAGTGTGTTGCTGCGTTTTGTTTTGTTTTTGTACTTTTGGCTCCAGCTTTTTGACTGGCCTTCCATCAAGGCAACTCAGTGCCATAGCTGTTGGTTTCTGCAGCTGGATTGCCTTCTCTACAGTTGCTAACAAAGGGCCTCTGCAGATGGGCCCTTTGCGGTGCCTTCAAGGCAGGGATGGGGAGGGGCAGCCGCATGCCGGCTGCCGCAACCTCTCCCCAAGGACGTCCTGAGGCCACGTGCTATTACGCACGGCATTCGGCATCAGAATGTCCTCCCAGCACAGCGCCTTGACGTACTGCACTGGAAGGAGCACAGAAGAGCTGCACATGGCTCTCGAGGCATCTTTTTTGCCAGCTCTGAAAGGAGCGGCATCTTGCTGCTCTTTTCCAGGCTGGCAAAAGGAAGGATTGGGGCAGAGGCGTGGGGCAGCCTCAACCCCAATCCTCTGCTTCCCAGGGCAGCCCAGGGCCTCCCGTCTGCATCTCCCCAAACTTGCAGAGAGAGAACGCTAGTGAAAAAATCAGAGAGCAGCAGCAGCAGCAGCAGCAGCAGCAGAGCAAATAAATAGGCAACAACATTGAGTAAAGCAATTGCAATGGGACAGGGAACTGCTGATGTCAAGCCACCGACTGGATCATGGCCAGGATCTGGAAAAGCTAGTTCTTTGTGCTCTAACTCCCAGAATCCCCAAGTCATCCAATAGTCCAAAAAAGCTTTTCCAATCTCTTATCATGGACCTTGGTGGGTGTCTGACTATGCCAGCTCTGATGGCAATCATGCTTCCTTATTTCTTCAATTATCTTCCATGTACACTGTGAAATGTATCCTCTTACAACACCTTAACCCCAGATAGTAATTGATGTCACACTGAATGGTTTGTCTTCAGAACTGTAAAAGCAGAAAAAAAGTTGACTTACAGGCAGTAGGAGATCCCGGCTGCCTGGTTCCTGGTACCTCAGCTCCTTTGTCATCTACACACCAGCAAGAATCAGCATTTTTATTGCACTGTATGTTCCTAGTAGACAACACAGAGATCCACAGCATTATTAGGCACA
The DNA here is from genome assembly GCA_020142125.1 of Phrynosoma platyrhinos. Taxonomy (NCBI): domain Eukaryota; kingdom Metazoa; phylum Chordata; class Lepidosauria; order Squamata; family Phrynosomatidae; genus Phrynosoma; species Phrynosoma platyrhinos. Next base: position 12,120,536 of record CM034706.1, read on the forward strand.
CATAGCTATCCATATGAGTTCTTAGGCTTATTATAGATATTTTTAAGGTCTATCATCTAAGATAGGGTGGGAATCAATGAGACAAAATCCAGCCTTCCTGGCATCCCAGCCTGACCTTCTTAACTTTCCGAAGTTTTGTCGGGGATGCCTAGAAAAGAAGCTGCCATGGCTGAATTTAGGACTTTATTCACATACAGTTTTTAAACCATGTTATGTCTGCAAATACTATACAATACTGCACATACAATACTAGCAAGTACAATATTGGGATGTTCTCCACAGAACACTGGTGAACTTGCAGACAGGAGAGAGTGATTAGAGGAATGCATATGACACCTAGCTATTGTTATCTCCTTGACTAAAATTTGTCACTCACTCTATTACAAAAACATTACCTGAACTGTCCGCCTTCTGAGCACTGTGGAACATAGTCTGCACCCCCCTGAAAGGCCTTCTCCCTCTGAAGTTCACAAGGCCGAAGAGGCTGGGTTTCTGCCTGATACTCTATAAATACAGAGAAAAGGAACTGTTATTTCAGTGGATCCTTCCAATAACCTACTGATATTAGGGAATATACAGATATTAGGGAATGTCAGTGGCTGTTACTTGTGACAGGTATACATTCTGTCCACTATCAGAGACAGTGGACCTCAATGTGTCAGTTCTAGGGAAGCACAAGCCCGATGGTATGTTTGTAAGAACAACATGTGTATGGGCTTCCTATGACATCTAGTTGGTCAATGTGGGAACAACCTTCTGAATGAGAGAGGCCTGTATTGTGATCGTGGAAGACATCCTATGGTTTTATCCCTTTCTCTCTTGGCTGCAGTCATAAGGAGTAGTTGAAAGATAGCCTATATAGGAACTTGGAAATTATATCAGAATGATGGTTGGCCATTAGTCATGTGGATGGAGGATTCTGGGAGTTATTGTCCTTTTTTGAACAACTTTTCTAAACTCTAGGCTAAAAGTGGAGCAGGGATGACCCAAACAGAGCTTCCAAAGGCAGCTCCATGTGGAACATGTTACAGTAATCAGGGAGCTAATAAAAATCACAAATACTTAGCTGGAGGATGAAGGGCAGCTTTTCCTTCTTCACATATAAGGAGAAGTGATTTGCCAAAGATAGGTCTCTTCTCAAGTGGAGAAATAAGTCAACCCTTTTTCCTACAACCATTGATGTGTAATTTTTATTAGCCCTTTAGAGAAAACTTTAAAGAAATAGCTGCTGCTATTATGAAGCAAACTTTGCATTTATGCATTTTGGCAAGAGAGATGGTAGAGCACAGTGGTTTGGACTATGTGTGCATTAGTAAATCTTAACTTTCTTTACATTGATATACTGCCTGATAGTTTGGTTTTCCACTGAGTGAAGCAGGCAAATGGGCTGGACAAAATGGCTTTGTACACACAAACAAAGGCAATTACATGGAGGTTGCAGTTGTTTCCTAGGAGCAGAGGAGTAGATTGAATTGGGTGAAATCTGGACAAGCTTATTTATATGTCAATCAAGGCTTCTCTGCAGCTTGGCTAATGATGACATATTATGGTAATTCTTGTCCAAAATATCAACATATTTTGGTGGCAACATATCTGGGGATATGAAAATGGCACTGTCCAGCAGTCCTGATCGGGCAGAGAGAGTCTCAATTACTCTTCTATTGTCCCATTTTTTAAGATACTTTTAAAATGTCCTAGTTTCTCTCGTCTCCTCCCGGTTTTCCCATTTCTCCTCAGCCTACTGAGTTACGTGAATGTTCCAGGACTCCCCATGGATACCAAAATCTGTGGATGCTCATGCCCCATTAAATACAACAGCATAACAAAATGGTATCCCTATATAAAATGGAAAAATCATGGTTTGCTTTTTGAAATGTGTGTGTGTATGTATGTATGCTGACTGTACAGTATATCTGTTATAGGTTATGTTAATATGTTGTGCTCTCTTTAAATGATTCTTTCATTTCATTTATTTATTTCAGGTCTGCAACCTCATCATAAAGATTGCTTGATATTCTAGATATAATCTGCATATAATAAAACAAATAAGAGATTCACTTACCAAAGATGTTGCCTGTTGCTATATTCAGAAAGCAAAGCAAAGCGCTGAAAAGTAAGGTACCCATTCTGGGATGCAGAAAGGTTGGTCCTCTTACCAGGTAAGAGGGATCCTTACCAGCACAATGTTGCTCTCTGTCAGGATTTATAGCTGCTGCCACTTGAATACCTTCACTCCTGAAATGGAAGAATGGGCAATAAAGGGGGTGAATGACGCAGGTTTTGTTTCCAAGTAATTTACAAGGACCATCAAGTCGGATCACTCCCCCTCCCCTGGATCTTTTCACTATTTCGCTCTTCTTTGGCCTTCAAGTGGGATGAGTATATCCAGCTACTTAAGGAGTCAGCACTGGAGAAGTATTGAGTGTGAAACATGTCCAAGTTCCAGGGCTCGACTGAATCAACAATGAAGAGGACATGAAATCAGGAAATCCAAATTTGCTGATTCACGGTTACATGCATGGATATGTCTTTCTGTGTGTGCCTTATGGAGACTCCATGAATTTCATATACTTTTCTGGAACATGGAATACTCCAAGGTGGTTTGCCTTGCTTTTTTCTGAAGTATAGCTTACAGCACCTGGTATTCATTGATCCTTGCACTGATGCAAAAAGAAAAGATGCAGCAATTTTCACGGTGGCGATGGGATTGAAAGAAATTCTGATGAGAGCGGAAGTCTTCAGGAGGCCGCTGTTACTAAAGCTGTAGCAGTAGTAAGGGAACATAGCAAAGACTACTGTCATCCATCTCATTTAACCAGAGTTATTTCTCATAGTGGAGTTGATTTGTTAAGTGGATTTGCAAGTTTGTTGATAACTATTTAAGTGTTTGGTAGAAACTGTGTGATTCCCAGCTCCATAATCTCATTAAAATGGAGGTTACACAGAGGAAGCATCAACAAATCAAAGTGCCCACAAACTCTGGGTAAGCAACCCAGTTCGGCTGCCCATGTACCTTTGTGAATTGTAAACTTCTAATCATTCATGGAAGCTCTCCGGTGGCTGGGATGCAATTTTTCACTTTTCTCATCTAGCTAGCATTGTTGGGAGCTGCCATCTAACATCTGGAGAGCTTCATGGTCCCCACCCATCCTAAAGTAAAGCCCATTCTATCATTCCATTGCTCCAATGTGTTGTGATTTCTTCTATTTTTGCCCAGAGTTCACACAATAAGTGTACACAAGTGTACAAAATAAGTTGGTATGGGAATAAAGAGTATGACACGCACAGAGGCTGGGGCATTTTTGTGTAAGTACATCTGTTCAGTGAGGGGTGCTGCAGCCAAATGTAGTATGGCAGACTGGGGTGGACTGAATGACTGAATGCATGGGATGATAAAGGGTGACCATGACACAAAAGAATGGATCAAAGTATCTATTTAACTGTATCTCTGTAATTGCATTACACAAACTGCTTAAAACACAGCAATGGATGTTTGGTGGAAGGGCAGGTGCCCAGGGCTCAGGGACACAGCCCTTGGGTATACTCTTTGGTATTCAGGCTAGGAGCCTTTTCTTTTGTTTTTATTGTTCACACAATTAGCTAAGTTCTACAATATATAAACATATACCAATAAAGAGTGACTGCAATTCTTGGTGGTACTTTGAAGACTATACCTGCTATCGAAGGAGTTGCATGGCAGAGTTGGCCAGGGTCCCCTGCAGGCATGGGATGAAACCACACAGAGGAACAAGAATAGTGAAAGAATGCAGAGTATGCAGAATAGTTTAATAAACAGCTTTACATACAGTACCTTACATATAGAACAGTGTATCTGCAAATTTAAATACAATTTGTAATGTACAGTGGCTTGTATTCTTAGACAAGGAGAACTTCAAGTTCCTTTCCATCACACAGTTCTCTTATGCTTCTGTACAGATCTCAGCACTGAAACAGTCAAGGAGGCCTAGAGGTCAAGTATCGTGCCATCATCAGTCACAGCCTCTGCTGAACACTTAATATTTTTCTTTTTTTTAAAAAATCTTTTTTTTTTACAAATTTCAAAACCTATACATACATTATTTTCGCTCTCCCTCTTTTTAGAAATTGTTCATTAAAAGGTAACATTTTAAATACTTTTGTCACCAAGGTCTTAGTCTACTGTAATAAAATTAGACTTGTCAATATAAATATGCCTCTAGAATGCACTGTGCATGAGTATTTTTCCTTCTCTCACACATGGAACAATGTGTAAATTGTAGCACTGGGTGCAGCATGAATGCAGATCAACAAAACTAAAATGAAGGGTCCAGAAACATGTTTTGTTTTTTTTAAAATGGCAACTGGGCTAACTCTGGTTTCACAATGCTTTGCCAACTCGTAACTGAATGTCTTTGAAAGATCACAGATTTTCATTATATCTGTCCTAGGACAGCTACCTTCCCTTCTTCACACATGAGCATACATGCATACACATACACATACACATACGCGCGCACACACACATTCTGATTTGAGTTGACAGGAAGTTATTTCTCCTCCATCACTCAGTGTTTCAAACACTATGGAGAAGATTAGTTTGGACAATTATACAGCTACTAGTGAGCCATTCCAAGTTTCTTGGCACCCAGTGTGTCTATCTCACAGGGAGATCCCTACAAAAACACTCATGTTGTGATTTCTTCCCCTCTCCCCCTGACAAAAAGTCTAAACATGGCAAATATCGGAAGTGGCCTTATTGGACTGCCAGTTGCCGGCAATTTGGATGGTTCTGTTATTCCTCAGTCCAGCTGAGGATGATGAGTATTTCAGATTGCTAGTGCTAACCAGAGCTATTCAGGACAAGATCATTTCAAATGATGCTATAGTCCTGAATACTGTTATTCAGGTAATACAAACACTATATGAAGTTCTGGGTGCTTGGCTGGTAAACTATGCAGGACTCTGCTTGGGCAGAGCAATAGGAGAAACACTTTTCAGTTGACTCACACTTTGTTTCAGAGGTTTTGGAAAGCATTATTTGGCACTTCTGACCATTACCCTTTCACTTCACTTTGTAAAGAGAAGTGTAAAATCGCTGCAAAGAAGGCCGCCACTGAAAACACACTGTTTTCAAAATGGAAGCTAGTGTTTTTCATTGTCTTGGATAACATTTGTTGCAAAAGAAGGAATGGACATCCGTTCAATTTTTCCACCCTTTAAGATAGCAGCAGATACAAATCTCCTCCTCCTGCTATCAACACTTACGACAACACTGCAAGCACATTCCTTCTGCAAATACTATATAATCAGTTTGTGGTTTTCACCTCTGATATTGCCTTTGAAAACATGTAAAAATTCCTTTGCAGAGATTCCTAGGCCACTATGTATGGAGAGGAGAAACAATTGCTGCATTCATTCCACTACCTTGCAATCCATACTGGTGTGACTCTTCCTCGATACTTTCACATTTTCCTTCCTCCTTCTTCTTTTGATCTTCAGCATAATGAGACAATTAGCACAGAACAAGAGAAGGTGTTCAAGCTTCTTCTTTTTTTAAAATACCCTTTCATCAGTTTCGTGGATCATAAGAAACTCATGGTGAGAGCCTATTTGTAATTTCCTCTACCCTTCCTTTTGTCATACTGAACAAAGAGTTGCTATCTGCTGAACCTTCCCCATGTCAGAGATGAGCTGTTTGATCCGGCGCTTGAGCTGAGGCAATCGTGCGAGGGGATCTGGTGGCTCCAATTCTCCAGTGAAGTCAAGCCAGCTTTCTAAAACTAAAAAGAGATACAAGTCATATGAGACACAGAAACACTCTGACTTAGCAATCATATGCTAATATTCAGTTTGTGAGCACAATCTTGCTCCATGATCCACCTCCTTCACCTGATATGGCAAGCACTTCCTTTCCATTTTCAACTAACTGTATCCTGTTGCTATTGTTGTGTACCTTATTTTCTGACTCACATGAACCTACCATAGGGTTTTCTTGGCAAGATTTGTTCAGAAGGGGTTAGCCTTTGTCTTCATCTGAGGCTGAGAGAGCATGACTTGCCCAAGGTCACCAAGTGGGCTTCTGTGGCTGAGGAGGGATTTGAATCTTGATTTTCCAAGTCATAGTCCAACACCTAAACCATGATACCATGCTGGCTTCTATTATTATCATAATTTTAACTAAGGATTACACAGCCCCAACATCAGCAAAAATGTATCAGCAAGATGAATAGTTTTATTATTCTATGAACATAAAGGGCTGAGAAGAGCATCTTTCCAAAAACCATCTAATGAGTTTTTAGCTGAAGCGTCACTTAACTGAGGACCTCCTAACCATACTTATCATCCCAGATTGCATTGGGATGTGAGGATGCAGTCACTCGCTCAAATCTAATGAGAGTCAATCAGGGTTCACTAGAAGCAGCCATTCATTCTGCTCAAACCTTGTGGAAGAGGAAGTGCCTTAGAGTGCCATTTCTACTTAAACATGTGTGCCCCTTCTCCAGGTATGTTGTGTGGTCTCCAGGGGCTGCATCTTACAGTCTGACAACAATTAACTTAACATCCTTTACAATATTCTCTCAGTTTTAGCCTGCTGGTTAAAGAGTCTTGAGTTCTTGCTCTCTGTTATTCCAGAGCTCCACTCTATTAAATGCTAAACCCAAGCCTCCCTGAGGATTAAGGTCCAATGTGGGGGAAAGGTCCTCCATTTCTACTGGACCCTGACTGACTCTCATTAGATTTGAGAGTGACTACATCCTCACTATCCTCACACCTCAATACAATCTGGGATAATAAGACTTTCAGAGCTGGTCTGTTCTTGTTTTTTTTGCATAGCATCTTAGGAAGGGGCTGGGGGAGACATTTACTAACTAACTAACTATTCTGCCTTTGTCACAGGGTAGGACTCAAGGCAGCTTACAAAATTATTTAAAACAGAATATAGCTAAAATCAACCACTAGAAAGCCAATGTGGTGTAGTGGTTTAGGTGCTGGACTAGGACTCTGGAGACCAGGGTTTAAATCCATAGAAACCTACTGGATGGCCTTGGCAAGCCACACTCTCAGACTCAGAAGAAGACAATGGAAAATCCCCACTGAAGAAATCTTGCCAAGAAAACCCTGTGATAAGTTCACCTCAGGGTTGCCATAAGTAAGAAATCAGTTGAAGACACACAACAAATAAACATCAAATAACAATTTAAAAACAATTAAATAGGCTGTCACATGTGTCATATAGTGAACCTCATCTACCCTTCTTTAATCCCATGGAATTACTACAAACTAGAAGTCATTGCATATATCAGCAGGAAATGCATGCAAGGATTGCTTCCCATCTAGCTGTGGAAGAAATCTATGGCAAAAGTCTGCCATTATTATATAAAAGTTGAATCAACCGAACAGGGTGGTTGGCTTTGAAAGGGTATGCGTGTGTATGTGTTTGTGTGTGCATCAGTTTCTTCCAAGAAATTGGAGGGCTGCACTGACCCAGCACAAGGAAATCATCAAATGCACCCCCAGAAACTTGTACGGGGCTTTACTGGCCAATTCTGGACTTCTAGGACTTGCTTTAGATTCAAGGAAGCTCTTTTTCTTTTCCAAAACCATTAAGTCACTTCTGGTTTTGAAATTCCTCCCCCAGGCTCTAGGGTTACAAAAATGGTCCGAAATGGCCAAAATGGGGAGGGCACAAAAGGAAACTCTGGAAAATGTTCAAAAACATTGTGGAGAAGTTGCATACAGCCACAGAATGTGGGCCCACTACCTTGCTCTATTATATATATCTTTAAAACTGACTTTGCCCTTTGTATAGAATATTTTGCACTTTCTAAACCTGCTACCCACCCAGAGTTTCTGGCATGGGTGGGCATAGGGTTCAAATTCAAATTATGTTCTTATTGATGCAAAGATAGTTACCATCCACTTCTTTTTCAATCAGATCCATTCTACTCATGACCTCATTCTGTACGTTTTCTATGTGAGTGAGGAGGTTTAGCTGCCACTGAAGACGGGAATCCACATGTTCTTCTGCTCCTCTTTTTTCATTAAACACAAACACAGTGTTCCCTTCAGCAGAATGCCTCTGTGCAATGACCAGAAAACAGAACAAAGTTACCAAAAAAGCTTAGTCACAGTTTTAAGGCTGTCATTGTGCAATGCTTGCTGATAAACAAACTCAGGTAACTCTGAAGTGGCTGCAAGAGTGAGATTAAGTAGAATAGCTACTTTTTAATGGCACAGCACATGGAAGGACAAACAAGGTGATTTCTCTGCTGCTAAGGATATAAGGGAAATACAAAGGGAATTATAGTGAAGGGCATAAAGCAACTAATGCACACCATAAATAAAATCCTTGTAATATACACAGTGCACTTGGGATTTATCTGCAAAACATGCTAACAGTAGAAATGCAAGGCTCCATATAGCAAAGGCTAATAAGCATTTCTAGTCTTTGCTGGTTTCAATTTTTTTGTAAGGGCTAACCACATACTTAAAACCTTCCCATTTCAAAGCAACAGACATTTAAGAGTTAGCTTTGGCTAGATAGTCTCTGTAGATTATTCTTGTGTAAAATTTAGCAGATGAAATGTCTGTTTGCTGACTTTATTAATTTAAAAAGAAGCAGCATATTTCTAGGCAGGGTGGGGTAGTGGTTTGAGTGCTGGAATGACTCTGGATACCAAAGTTTGAATCCTGGCTCAACAATGTAAACCCACTGGTTGACCCTGGCCAAGTCACATCTCTCAGCCTTGGAGGTTGCCAACAGCAAACCCCACCCCCCACCCCTGAAGAAACTTGCCAAGGAAACCCCATGATAGGGGAGATTATGTCAGGAAGTTCTTCCTAATGTTTAATAGCAATAGCAATAGCAATAGCAAGTACGTTTCTATACCACTTATCATTGCACTTAAGCACTGCCTAAGCAGTTACAATGTGTAAGCCAACTGCCCCCAAGCTGGGTATTCATTTTAACAACCATGGAAGGATGCAAAGCTGAGTCAACCCTGAGCCCCTGGCAGGTACTGAACTCACAACCTTGTGGTTTGTGACTGAGTGGCTGCAGTACAGGCATTTAACCACTGCAACACCAGGAATCTCTTTTCCTGTAGCTTCTAAGTAGCAAGATTGTACACCTGTTTACAGAAAATCTTCAAATGGTTGTGATAGTTACTAGTTTATACAGCCTGGATTGGAGCTCTTTGCAAATACCTGTAGCAGTTACTAAAATGAATAAACTCCAGAGGCCCTTAATCACATAAAGATGTCCATGGCTCCTATGTGAACCAGACCTAGCTCTCTATATGCACTACTGTTTGTGTTTCACCCAGACATGTATTGCTATGGTCCACTAGTCGTTTATGTAAAAAGTTGTGTTTGACAGATACTAGTGATATAATACAGAAAATATATCCAAGTCCAAAGCTTTGTTGATTCAAATTACCCAATGAGTGCAACCTGTAACAATGGAAGAGTTTTCAGAATGCCAAGGTTCACCAATTGTTCACTCTCAACCTACCAGCTGCATGGAGTGAGACTTCAATTGCACAGAAATGCTTGGCTTCCCAACTAAACTGCAGTGCACAACCAGAAATACAGAACTCTCTGGTAAACGTAGACTTCTTACTTCAACATGTTAATGGGGGCAGTAGAAAGTTGACTACTGTGATAATTACAGTGGGCCTATTGTTATCTATTGGGGTTTGGTTCCATGACACACACGCACACACACTCCGTAGATACCACAATCCAGTGACACAGTAAAACGGTATCCCTTGTATAAAATGGCAAAATCAAGGTTTGCTCTGTAGAGTTTAAATTTTTTAAAAATATTTTCAAGCCATGGATGGTTGAATCTGTGGATAAAGAATCCATGGATACAGAATTCTGACTGTACACATTAGCTGGGTAGATAAGTGAAGAACTAGAGTAAAGGTTAAAGCTCTTATGTACATAGCCTACAGGAGAGGCTTTATTGCTTCCAATCTCTGCTGAAAACATGTAAAATATCTAGGGTTGAGATGCAGCACAAATCTAAGTGAAGATTATTCTTTGTGCACCAGGTCAACCTGAAGGGAGAGAATTCCAGGTATAGCAAGCAGTGAAGCGTAGTGCAATTCTGGGTACGCACCAGGAGGTCTGGTTATGGCACATGCTACTACCTTCTCTGTATCCTACTAAGGGCTAAACAACAGAAAAATATATGCACTACAGAATATGCCCAAGTGTCACAAATTTATGTTTCAATTTGTAGCACATGTGCTAACAAACGTTGGCCACAACTGACATAGCCAGAAGGGAATCAACCTATAATTGCCTTCAGCCTCCTATCCTAAAGTAACAGTATCCTGTAATTTGGAATATATCTGCTTCTAAGTCAAGAAGCAACAGCACACAGCAGTGCAGGATGGAGAGTCAGGCAGGCAGAAGTGAAACCTGGTTATGTCACAACCAGGATTGTGCCTCTTGGTGCCAATCCCTTCCTTCTGCTACCTGGCCTTAGCTTCTGTCCTACTTGGAACTGCAGTGCTCCATGCAAAGTGCTCCCAACATCTTCCCTGAAGTCTTCAAATCAAAGGCTCTCCAGCCTATGATTCAATTTCAATATGTTTCCTATTCTTTAAGATGCTGCTGGACATTCTGTTCCTTTTGACTTCCCAGCTCCTGAAAAGTTACACAGATGAATGGGTATTTTTACCTGATGGCTGAAAACATCTCCTTTTGATGAATATTGTAAACAGTTTTTATCATCTAATAGAAGCTCCTGATCATCTTCAAAACTGCTGGTGTCATCATCATCTGAGCTCACAGGGTCCATTACTGATTTGCAGTCCAGACCAAAACTCTGGGGTTTCTGGTAACTGTGCTCGCTTGTAATGTATGTTTCTTCCATCTTTGGGGGTAAAATAGGGGGTTCTTTATGGTTTTGACCATGACACGTCCTTTCAGGGGGATTTATGGTATCTGGCACAGCCAATATCCTTCTTTCTACTCCAAGAGTTATTTGGTCTTGATCTTTCCGCACACCTGCACAAGCCCACAGATGAAGGTCAGGGTGATGTTTATTCCTGGAAAGGAAATGGAAGGCTGCAATGTCAAACAGGAACACAACTGAATTCAACTGAAATCATAGTCTTGACATGACAAGTGGCATCTCAAAAAAAGATCAAATAAGTTTCAAAAGATATCTGAAATATTCCTGTGACAACCATGTGGACTCAATCTGACTTATGAGGAGTTCAGAAAAGTTATTTCTTGGACCTCAACTCCCTGAATGCCAGCGAGTAACTTTTCTAGGTTACCACATAAGTAAGAGAAATAATTGACTAGGGTGCATCTTCTGCGACAGCAATAGCTGGTGTCCCCACACAGACAGAGTGTGAACTGGAAAATCACATGGGTTTGGTGAACAAACAGTGGTGTTTGTTTTCTGAAAAATGAATCCTAGGTATTGGGGGCTTTTGGTCAAACTCAAATTATTTTATGCATGAAGCAAAGGTTACTGCTGGAATCATGTAATTATAATATACTGGAATACTAGCTGTCAACAGTATGTCACTTCGGCATTTTGTATAGCACCCAGCACTTTGCTCTCACTAAACAAGTATTTAAAAGTGAGAATATCAGATCAAAACATCAGAGAACAAAAAGTAACATAGTGAACTCTACACTAGAAATGATCACTTTTTCCTCAAATCAGGCCATCCTTGCCATTTCAGTGCCAAGGTTCTTAGTGAGCATTTTATGCCTCTACTGAGATAAAAGGGAAAAAAAATATTCCTAATACCCAACACTGCTAGAGAATGGCAGGGTGAGCAAAGGGAGAGATTAGAGCACATACTTACTTTAGGATCCCAATCTTCAGCTGTAACCCACGCAGTATTTCCGTAACACCATACACATCAGCCAGGAGGTGGTGCGTTGACACTATCTTTTTGGCATTTAAATGAGAGTAGTTCTCTTTTAAAAATGACAGGCCACACATATGGCCATTATTCAACCAGTCTTTATCATAGAGATATTTGGCACTCCATCTCTGACCTACACACAATGTGAGAATCGTATTTTATTATGCTACAATAGTAAAAAAAAAAAAAAAATACACTTGAGGTCTACTTCTTCTGTCACAGAGTGAATAATCACACCGGGAAAAACATATAGAAGAGGTGGAACATACACACAAGTGTAAATATGGCTGCAGTTATAAACACATGGGATGCGGTGGCTTAGTGGTTAAGATGCTAATTCTGATAATTGGAAGATCACAAGGTTGGTAGTTCAAGGCCCGAGTACTGCATGATGGGCTGAGCTCCTGTCCCAGCTTCTGCCAACCTAGCAATTCATGCAAATGCAAGTAAATAGATAGGTACCACTTTGGTGGGAAGATATCAGCATTCGGTGCAGTCATGTTGACCACATAACCACCAGAGCAGTCCTTGGGCAACGCTAGCTCTTCGGCTTAGTAACGGAGATAAGCATCACCCCCTACAGTCAGTTATGACTAGACATTTATGTCAAGGCCAGGGACTACCTTTATGTTTTATAAATACTGGGGAATTATTTCATATGTTAATCAAGAATTAAATCTTGCTTATGCCATTCACGCAGCTGCCTAAAAAACAAAGACAACAGATTCTATCTGATCTTGAAAGCTACATAGGGTCAGCACTGGTTAGTACTTGGATGGGAGTCTTCCCCATTAATACCAGGCTGTTGTAGGCTATATTTCAGAGGAAGGAACTAGCAAAACCACCTCTGAGTATTCTTCAGAAAACCTTATGAAATTCATAATGCTACCATAAGTAAACAGGTTACCTGAATAGCAATAGCGGCTTCATTTATATACCGCTTCATACCACACTATGCAATCTCTAAGCAGTTTACAACTGTAAGCTAATTGCCCTCAACAAGCTGGGTACTCATTTTAGCAACCTCGGAAGGATGCAAACCAGAGTCAAGTCTGGCCCTGATTGGTATTGAACTCTCAACCTTGTGGTTTGTGAGTTAGTGGCTGCAGTAGAGGCATTTAACCACTGCCCCACCAGGGCTCCTTGAAGGCACATACACACACACACACCATTCACATATGAGTTTTATTTGTTTAGAAATCAGATCAGAACAACTTCATAATTGAAGGAAAATATACAGAAATGAATTTATCAGCTAGTGACACAGTGTTCTAATGACCTTGGCATATATGCTAAAGAGATCTATTATTACAGAAAAGTTTTGCTCTCTTTAGCAATCTTCTCTTTAACACCGGGATATTCCTAGATCTTTAGCTAAGCTCAGAAGCCCAGTTTGTGGCACTGGTTTTTTATCAACTAATTAGACAACTATGCCCCTGGTCATTGTGCCAGTAGCTTCATGCCATAGCTGTAATAACTTCCTTTGTACTCCAGGCAGAACTGAACGTGGCATTTTTGTGGCCTAAGCCACAAAACATACTTTAACATACTTTGTCCTGCTCCTGTATAAGTCCAACCAATGGCACTTTCTTGACACAAACAGCTGGATGCAGAGAGAGTTGGGTTTGGTGATGGATTACATTCCTCATTAGAGGACTCTTCCATATGGGTAAGTCAGTAAAGCTGGAGCCTGAGCATTTTCAGAAGCATTGCAAATCCAGTTTAACATTAAGCTAACATGAGGAATGAGCTTGTCATTTAACCTCACGAAAAGTCTGTCTCAGCGGAATATCTGGAATTTTTAAAATGGCCCAGAGTCTCCTGAATACAGTGGACTATAAATTATAAATAAAAACAGAAAGAGAGAGCAGGCATTGTAAACAAAACCCTGCATTATAAATCCACTTAGATGAAGCGAAACAGGAATCATGTACAACATTATGTGCAGAATTCTGCAAGCAAATCCAAGAAAATAACCATAAAACCAGCCAGGAATTTTGACAATGTAAACACACACCTGGGCTGTGAGCAGACAGGTTAAACTCATGGCATCCTGTCCCTGGTTCCGACCTGGATCAGTTCTCAGGCTGGCGCAGCAATGGGCGGGTGTTTGCACACCCACCTGCTGCTGTGCCAAAGACTCGCTGCTGCCTCATGCCCCAAAACAGCCACTGCCATCGCATCTATCCTGTAAGTGCTCACCACATCCTATAAGGGCAGAAAAGGGGAGCCTGGCTAAGCCCACAAGGCTAGGTTTTCCTTTCCAACATTAGGTCACAGCAAGGGCCTTCAAGATGGATGCAACAAAGGTGCGAGGTAACAGATGGGCGGGGCCACCCTAAAAACTACACTACAAAAAAAGTCTTTCTGGACTGGATTAAGGTCCCTTTGGACTGGGATCAGTTCAGGATGGCTTGATCAGTGTCCAGATTGGCCGATCCCAGCCTGGGATTCATGGCCTGTGTCATCCAGACAGGACAACTCCAAGTCGAGAGGAACACAGGCCTTTTGGCTCATGCATGCAGGCCCTCAGTAACTGGACAGTTGTGATTACGTCAATAGTACAGAGTTTAAAAAGTCATAATTGAGTTTGAAAATTTATTCATACCAGGTGGGTCCCTGCAAATGTAGCAGATGTATTGCTCTGGAATGCTGTCTTCAAGCAACCCCATGCACACACTGTGCTGCCAACACAGACACTCTTCACACTGTGGTGATGATGATTTAAAAAAACACAACAGAAAAGACAAGGCATGAGAAACTATATCTTTTAGCACTTATAGTAAAATGAGCATTGATAAGCCTGCTTTCCCTCTGATGGGCAGCTCTCAAATCATTATTGTTGCTTTGTTCAGAGCCAGAAGGCAATATTTTATTTATTGTCCGAAATGGAGTGAAATGTCTCTCTGCCAAAATCAAGGTCCTTAGTAATCAAAGCTATCTAAATTATCTTGACACAAGAGGCAGATCATTCTTCAATCATTTTTGTGGTTTTTTCAGGCTATGTGGCTGTGTTCTGGAATATTTTATTCCTAACTTTTTGCCAGCATCTGTGGCTGGCATCTTCAGAGAATGCCTCAGTCATATTGCCCCATATTGATCAGAAGAAAAATATGACCTCAAAATGAATAACCAACCATTCCTGACCTTTCAGAACTTTCCCCATCTGCTGCCCATTTCTGTCTAATGGTAGGGCCTGCCCTCCCAAATATATAAAACATTCCCCTTTCTCGGCAGGGGAAATCTACATCAATTGAATCAAAGTACACTGGTAACATAAAGCAGTCTATGCCATACTTTTCTTTAAAAATAAAACTCACAGAAGCAGTTTTTATTTAACTCTCACATAATGCCTGTCTTTAAGCAATGAACTCCTTACCTGAATCATAAAGCCATTTTCTTCATCCATTTCACAGATACACCTGACAATTTCATTTATTGTATCATCTTCATCCTGAGATTCTTCAAAATTGGTTGAATCAAAGTCCTGATTATACTCATCGCCACTCAGCAGCAAACTCTCAGTTGAGGAGTCATCCAAAAACTCCATATCAGAGAGGTCTGAAATTTAAAATGGGAGAGGGGTGACTGTTATAATAAGATATTTGAGAAATGGGAAAAATAGGACGGTAACATGAAGAAAAGTGTCCTCTCATCAAAATGCCTATGAAAGCTTGTTCTTTAGATGGTTTCTGGATGACACAATGATTGCCTATTCTGAAAAGACAATTGTCATCTCACTGTATTTATTAAAAATGAATAAACTGCCTTTAGTTGGGAGAATTTCCAGGGCAACAAACATTTTAAAAATCTAAACCATCTACAAAAGTACCCAAAACATCACAAAATAATGATAAAAGAAATCACTGTATAAACAGCAGCACAATCCAAATTAGTATGAGGTAAATACAAGTGTTGCAAAATCCAGCATAAGGCAAGCTTTTCTGGGGACACCCACATTATTCCATGAGGGTGAGGAAAAGAGTCTTAGCAATCACATAGTGGTTACTGAATACTGAATACAAGTGGTTGCTGAATACTAAACCAAAAAATAACAATAGGATTATTTTAAATACTAACACACCAGAATCATTCCAAAAGCTTACAAAAATGTTTCACAGTTTTGTGAGAAAGCATTTCCTCAAACGTTCTCACAAACAAAATGCTAAACCAATATGGGAAGAGCACCTTGCAAAAGAAATACTGGGAAATGCACTGTGGTTATCTATTAGGAGACATTTAATTAGTACAGTGCAGAGCATGAGCTCAGATACACAACGAGTTCATCAGCTGTGCTCAGACTAGACATTACCAGGAGAGTAGTAGTCAACACATTAGATGGATTTCAGGTAGCAAGACATATATTTGCTAACATCCTAATTTACTCTCAGTAAACGTGCAGTGTATTTATAAGAAACTGAATAGCATATTGGACAGAAAACCTACTTTCACCACTAAGGTCGACAGAAAGAATAGCCCTTGGATACTGATATGGTGTATTCTTCTCCGTTGTGCTTCGTAACGTCAGTGAGCTGCCAGACGACCTGGTGAAAGGAGAGGAGCACCTGTCCACATACTCAAGAGAACTATCCTCAAAATCAGAATGATCTGAAAAGTGACCACAGACTTGATTACCCTGTGCCATCTGCCTTTCAGAAATTGTAACATAATCTTCCAAACATAGAACAAAAATTCTTGGTTAAAAAATAATAAACACATGCTCCTCTGAAAAGTGTCAGTACTTGGTTTCTTACATGACAACAATTACCGTATATACTCAACTATAAGTCGACCTCATGTATAAGTAGAGGGCAGGTTTTGGGGCCAACATTATGCATTTTGAAATGACCTGTAGATAAGTCGAGGGTAAAATTTAAGGGCATGTAACAAAGGATCTAAAGAATGAAGCAAAGGAAAACAATGCCAAAGAACTTACAAAGTTTCAGCAAATATAACTGTTTATGCTTACCCTAAAGACTGGATGGATGAGCAAATAGAGGCAAGGGGGAGGTTAGTGCTTCTAGGACAGATTATACTCTTGCCTTTCACCAGGGGATGGTTTCTTTTTAAAATAAAAGTTAAAGTACAATGACTGGTGGATAAATCAAACCAGATTTTTTGAGTCATTTTTTTTTACCTTTAGACTTATACATGAGTATATACAGTAGCTACTTTAAAATGAGTCACACAATGCTTCAGGACCAGAAAAAAAATTATGACATTTAAAGACTGCGATTAACACCCAACAATCTGACAATCCTGGACACGTCTTCACGTTTAGAGAAGGGATGAATCATGGCAATCTGACTGACTCATTCTTTCTTTTCCATGCTTTACAGTAACATGAAAAAGTGGTACTTGTACACTGCCATCATAAGGTATACAAAATTCAACTGTGTGCAGAATACGCACATTCTAACAAAGGGGACATGAGCAATATGTAACTCACAGTTACATGTTATTTTCTTGACTCATATAAGTGCAGAATGTTTTTATTAGGCTTTTAATAACCATCCATTCATAAACCCAGCATGGTATATTTGATTTCTGTGCTGGATTAGAAATCTGGGAGATGAAGATGCAAGACCCTGATCATCTATGGAAACCCACATGGTGACCCTGGCCAAATAATATTCTCTCAGCTTAAGAGGAAGCCAGTGGTAAACCTCCTCTAAGTAAATCTTGCCAAGAAAACACTATGGTAGGGTCATTATAGATTGGGAGTCATTTTGGCAGCATACAGCTGGCTCTTGGTATTCATGGATTATCCACAGATTCAAGAATCCATGGCTTGAAATTATTCAAATAAATAAATAAATTCCAAAAAGCAAGCCTTGATTTTCCCATTTTATGTAAGGGACATCATTTAACTACCTCACTGTATGTAATGGGACTTGAGCATCCACAGATATTTGGTATCCAAGGAGGATCCTGGGACCAAACACCAAAGAATACCAAGGGCCCACTGTATAACAATCATCTACTGCAGTCATTAATCGCCAAAAGACAAAATGTCTGGATGATTCAACAGGAATTCCTAAGACCAGTCCACCTCTGTACAAAGAACAAACATTCAGGAACAATAATTTGATCAGTGTTGTATATTTAAAATACAATGGACACAAAACTAAACATATACTAGTCTTACATAATGACACATGAGGCTGGAAAAAAAACACTTTGGCAATGGGCTGCACCTAAGCAGAACTAGCAGGTACACCTTCTTGAAGCAAAACTAGGACAACTTTTGATTTTATGAAAATCAGGGTTGCATTGAAAACCCGCAAAATATGAACATAAACTTCAAACCCCTGGTACTACAGGCACAAAAAGCAAGAGTCCGTGGGATTATTTTGTGGAAGCGAGGGGTGGGGAATAAGTAAACTTAATCTTGCATTCTGACTGTACCCTGCTGCTTTGATTTCTTCTTTTTCTTCTTCTTCTTTTTCTGTTTTGACTTATGATCTTTTTCTTTCTTCTCTTTTCTTTCTTTCTCTTTCTCTTTCTTTTTACCTAAATTGCAAATGGGATTTTTATTAAAGAAAAGATAACAATAAAAAATATCAACCACCAATGCTTACAAACACTAATTTTAATATCAGCAAATAAAACAGGCATCATACATGACAAGAGAGATAAACTAAGGCACTTTGTCCCTGCTGTCCAAAACACTAGTTACCAATCTTGTATCCTTAAATGTCTACCTTCAATATGCATATTTCAGTCTTCAAAGAGGTACAGTTTAACACACGAAACCACCTGCCAAGTCCTAAACAAAACAAAAAAAACTACCCTGACTGCCTTACAGCCATTAAAAACAGATGAACACTTATACCTAAAAGAACATTAAACAATAAAAGGTAAGTGATAGGCTATGCTCTTGTTCCTTGAATATTTTGCTTAAAATATATTATTTTTTTGTTCATACCAAGCAACGATGAGCATCTCTCTTCCAACTTAATTTTTCTGTCTGTTTTCACTGTTCCTATGCAAGAAAAGAAATGGAATCTTAGCATAGCACTGTTGGTGAAAAGGTGTTAATGATTGCAAACACTAAGTAAAAAGGCATCCTAATTAGATGTTGCTGTTAAGGGATGCTTTGGAAAGAGTATGGCTTGGATTCAGCTTCATATTTGTAAAACTAGAAATATGCTCTCCATTCCTAGAAGTTGTGGTGATCCTTCTGATGGTTGGACAGTCAAGTGAATTTCTTTGACTCCACCCTACACCACCTCTCACAGAGGATCAATTACCCAAGGGAAACTGACAAAATAATTTCTATTTCATTAACAGAAATAACCTAAAAAAAACCCAGAATTCTGCACAGAGATTTGGGGATCCAAATGTGCCTTTCTGAAGCACAACACAAGAATTGCAACCCAATCATGCATAGGAATTCCAGGGTGTGCATGGAGCCAAATACAAATTTAATTAGGTTCATTAAGGAAATCTAATTCTAAATATGCTGGAGATACATTTATGCATATGGAAGTGTCACCAACACTGAGTTAACTATGAAACAAGAAATGTATTACTTGAAGAGCTTCAAGTGTGTACTATAAGTTAAAGCACATTCATTTGTTGTTTGTTATTAACTGCCCTCGAGTTGGTCTTGACCCATGGCGACTCTATGGATGAGACATCTCCAAGACCCCCTGTCCTCTACTGTTCTATTTAATTCCTGCAAAACCAGACCCATGACCTCCTTAATAGAGTCCATCCATCTGGAATGTGACCTTCCTCTCTTCCTACTTCCCTCCATCTTTCCCAGCAGTACTGTCTTTTCTAATGAGTCTTCTCTTCTCATGATGTGTCCAAAGTACAACAGCCTGTTTGATCATCTTGGCTTCCAGGGACATTTCTGGCTTCATCTGCTCTAGGACCCATTTATTTGTCTTTTTGGCTGTCCATGGGATCCTCAACACTTCTCCAGCACCACATCTCAAATGCACTTATTTTCTTCCTATCATCTTTCTTAACTGTCCAGCTCTCACATCCACACATGGTAAGAGGGAATACAATGGCTTGTATGATTCTAACTTTTGTGCTGAGTTGTATATCTTTGCAATTTAGAATCTGTTCTAGTTCTTTCATAGCCACCCTCCCCATTCTTAATCTTCTTCTGATTTCCTGACTGCAGTCCCCACTTCTATCAATGTTTCATCCCCGGTATGAGAATTCTTCTACTATTTGTATTTCCTAAGTTGAACTTGTGAAGGTCCTCAGTGGTCATCATTTTTGTTTTCTTTATGTTCAACTGTAAAGCTGAGAACCCTGATGTACCCCATCTCAATTATTTTCATCTGAACACTCAACTCACAGAAATTTATTCCCACACTTTGGGACCTCAACAGTTCTTCAGTTAACCTAATTTGACAAGTCTGGTTTATGGAAAATAACTGTATTGTCCTCTTAAGCCTTTATGCCACCTCTCCCCCTTTTTTCTTTCAGAACATACAGGGAAGTTTTATTTATGTATCTTGATCTGAAAATATCAGGCAGAGACATAAATGAAACAAGTAGAGAACATTTCCCCATCTTATGCTCAGCATTCTTCTGAGTAAGATGAGTACATTTCTATCTGCTTTTTAAAAAAGTTAACCTGAAAATGTAGAGCTGTAAAGTAACTAATGCATCTTGGGAATAAATAGGTAAAAGTGCATCTGCTACATCTATGAAAAGCAATGTCAGATTATGTCACATTGTAGTTACCAGATTCAATTTAGTAGTAGTTCCGTGCATGTGATTGTGACCAAATTTGCATGTAGTCGTCAGGACTAAAAAAAGCTGTTATGAGATTACTGATTTAAGATTTTCTGGCCAGCATAAAGAGGTGTTACAGATGGAAAGGGCCAGTGAGCCAGGAAGAAATTACTCCTGCAAACCAGCACAGCAGACAAACTGTTATTCCAATTTTGTGTCTGAAAGTATCATTAGGTAAAAAAAAAAATCAATCTGTTCCTATTATATTTAAAGTGGCAGAAGGATTGTCATCTTTTATTTGGCAAAAGACAAGAGTGAGATTTAAAATTCTGCCTACAGCACCTAGCATTTGCTGGCAGCCTTCCATCCAAGTACTAACCAGGGCTGACCCTGCTTAGCTTTCAAAATCAAAAGGTATCTGCTGTCTTTTATATATTTAGGCCAGACTGAAGTCTCCTTGTGTTCTCTATTGCCTAGTCTTCATCATCTGGGGAGTCTTACTAGACCACAAGCTAAACATGAGTCAGTATCATGATGCAGCTGCTATGCCATTATAGGCTGCATCAATATGAGCAGATTGGAGAAAGTAACAATGCCACTTTATTCTTTGGTCAGACTTCATCTGGAATACTGTATCCAGTTATGGGGTCCACAGTTCCAGAATGATATTGACTAGCTGGAGTGTATCCACAGGAGGGTTTAGTTCTTGTTGTGTGTCTTCAATTCATTTCTGACTAAAGTGAACCTATCATAGGGTTTTCTTGGGAAGATTGTTCAGAAGAGGATGTATGGTGTATGGTCATAAATATGTTACAAACACAGGGTTGTCACGTTCGCATCTGGATCTTCTAGTTACTACTTATTCGGAATGCTTTAGCTGGAGATTTTACATTTAGCAGGGTTTGACTCAGTGAGGACCCTTCCAACTCTGATTCAACATGTTTGAGGACTACTCTACATGTTTAAAATACTCATCATTCCAGCTGAATAGAATGTGATCTGGCCTCACACAATTAGCAGGAGTTCTGACTTTTTTGCCCCTTCCCCCCTGCAAAAAAAAACCAAAACAAAAACACACACACACACACACACCCAAAAACACCTCCATGGAAAAAGGCTTTGCAAATGGCTGCACATTTTTGGCAGAGGGAGGGTGATCAGATGCATATTTGCACAGGCAAGGGAAGACAACCATCAATGTGGATGTGTAAAAATGCACATCAATCTGTATAGTACACTTGCATGCAAACTAATCCATAGATGTACATTCAGAAATATTACAAGAAGGGTCTAGTTTCTGCATGACTCAAATATATCTATCATACTCTCAAATAGTGACAAATTTTACCTGATGCCATTGGAGCAACTTTACCATCAGTTATTGCTTTATAAGAATGACATACAACCATCTGATTATCTTCCTTCTCTTTACTGGAGGGGTCACTCCGAAAAGCGGTCTCGGTGGTTAACAATGCTGAAGCATCCAAGTTACGGCTTAAGTCAAGAGGAAGACATAGTCCATGCTTCTCAAGTGACACATGAGCAACATTAGGAACTATATAAAAGAAAGAACAGAATATTAACTACAGCAAAGCATTATGTTTTGGGGGGGTTGTTGAGTTACACACAAAAAATGGCATAAATCTCATCTACTGGTCAAATGTTCTTGTTAGGTGCAGAATATCTTGTAAGAGCCTTATTTTTAATACTTGGGTTTCTCTCTGGTTCTTTAATTAGATTGAAATACATTACCCTCCAGTAATGCTCGCGGCTGATTTGGGACATTGATGGAGAACACTTTTCCATCAGTGACTGGAGAGGGAGAAGGAACTTTTTCTAGAGAATCATGAGGCAACGAACCAGTCAAAAATCGTTGTGATCTTCGTCTCCGCTGGCTATTTTTGAAGGATCTAAGGGCATTCACTGGTTGTGATGGACCTAAAAAGAGACCTTGCATGTTCATGAAGTAGATATAGGTCACTGACTTACTCTAATATTTTTAAGATGATTGTAAGACACTTGTCCTTGGTGGTTCCCATCTATCCCAGTGCCTCCTTCTTTAAGTACAGGTTGAGCCTCCCTTATCCAGAATTCCAAAATCCAAAATACTCCAAAATCCAAAATTGTCAACATGGGTGGCTGAGAAAATGACACCTTTGATTTTTGATGGTTCAGTGTACAAGAAGGTGTATATGAAACATAAATGAATTCCATGTTTAGACCTGGATCCCAACTTTAAGATATCTCATTATGTCTATACAAATATTCTAAAATAATAATAATAATAAATTGAAATCCCAAACTTCTGGTCCCAAGCATTTTGGATAAGGTAGATTCAACCTGTATAAGTAAGTGAGGCCTATCAAAATGCAGAGGAAAATTTTTGCAAGTTAACCACTGAGTATAACCCCCTTATCAGTAAGAGTTTATTTATAAATAAACTGTGTGACTGTAGTTTGTTTATAAGCAAGAAGATCTCTCATTAAAAAGGTATAATTATTAATAAATCAAAGGTCTCTGGCTGATGTTATTTCTGACTCATAGGTCCTTTCAACTGTTTGATTAAACTTTAAGATACTGAGAGCGCAGAGTATATAAGTCTTAATATGCCCAATTCAAAGAAATAACAATGAACACCATTTCCAAGTCTTTCTGTTCCCTCTTCTATAAAATGGTACTATGTCCCTCCCTGGAAGAACCATCATGAATGCTCTGTGGGATCTTTCTAGAAACTAATAAAAACTTATTTGTTTCTGCTTATTTTAAGCAGAAATGATACACTTATTGCAGTTATTTTACTGAGTTATATTATAAATGAATTAATTACAAACCCTAAATTATGTTGTTTCCTTAAGTGTTGCATTAATACTGATCATGGTTTTAATTGCTTGTAAGATTTCCGAATTCTGTTCGGATTGAAAGAGGGAAATATATGTGTTAGAACAAATCTGTCAAATCTGTTTTCTGTGTTTCATATTTTTGGAATCTTAGAATTTGTCTTGTCCAAACTTTTGACTTTTTAAAAAAAATAAAAGGTGTGTATGTATTCATGCACATTTTGTAGGAATCCTTTGTGGTGTATGATGTAACCCCTGGTTATACCTGTATATGTCTGGGACATAATGTGGCATGAGGTATGCTGTACATTCTTGCGCAACTGCCCTTGGTCTAAGCGCACAATAGCTCTGCCACTATGGCTGCCAATAACTTTCAGGAACATACCAAGGCCATTTCTGGTTGCCCTGCCATATCCAGACACAAAGCATCCTCATTCTGGAGATGAAGCCTGTTCCTTTAGGGCAGCTAAAATGGATGCGGTTGCATCCCACAGCAGATTAATGAATGAAGGAACAGAGCTGAAATGGCTGAAAACACAGAGCTCCATCTACAAGCCCCAGCTGCTGTTGTACACCTGGGGTAGCTAAGAAGAATATGCTTCTGCCACCCAGGTGGCATCAATGTGCTGGCAAATTGTGTTCTACTGGATTTTGGGCATTATATGCAATTCTTGTCTAATGCAGACATTTTGGCAAAGGATTTTCCAAAATGATCCACTATAAACATTATTTTTTGCTCATATGCATTGAGTGTGCATTTCCCTTAAATTATGCAATTCTGTCCACATAGTGCAAACTATAATTTTAGTCCCACTGAAATCAATGGGACTTGGGCTGCATCTGCACTGCAGAAATAATGCAGTTTGGCTCCACTTCAACTGCCATGGCTCAGTACTATGGAATTCTGGGATTTGAGGTTTTCAGAGATATTTAGCCTTCTCTTTCAGCGCTTTGGTGCCAAAATAAACTACAAATCCCAGGATTCCACAGCACTGAGCCATAACAGTTAAAGTGGTGTCAAACTGCATTTTTTCTGCAGTACAGAAGCAGCCTTAATAATTGCTAATTTATTCTATCTATTTCAATGGGACAAAGGTGTAATTAGTTGATACTGGATTCAACCTGGCATCCTCCCTAATATACCAAGTAATTATTAATATTAAGCCTTCTAGTATAATTGAAGCATTCACTTAGAAAGTCCTAAAATTAATTATTAACCCTGGAATTTTAGAATTTTGCTTTTTTGCCCAAACTCTCTGATAACACAATATTTTATGCTTACTGGACATCCTGAAATTATATCATATTTATAGATATATGGGTAAGTAATGATGGATCTGATTTAGCCACAGATATTCATGTGGAGCTTCTTGTGGGACAGGAACAATCCTATTAGGCCCTTTCAGTACCATTCAAGAATTTGGGTGTTCTTATTGAAATGACTACAATCCATCTAAAATTTAAGCATTTTGAAATTGCATTAAAGCACAAGGAAAACCCCTAACTATATGTAAACTCTCCCATATGACACAACAGGATTTAAATCTTTAGGAAAGACAGTACCCAATGTAGTTCATTTCTACGTACTGACATTCATAGGACCACTTCAAAAATTAAAAGCAGTAATTATCACAGGTGAAGAGGTCTTGTGATTTAAAAATTCTCTGGGCTTAAAAACAAAAATGTGAGGAAAGGAAAGATGACTACTGAAAACAGTTACATTATCTACAAAAGGGAACCATCTTAAGCAAACCTAGATCAACAGTTCCAGATTATTAAACAAGATTTTTCATTATTTTGCTAACTTCAATTTTTAAAAAGTGCAAATCATCCTCAGTGAAGGTTACTTACCGACATCATGTGCTATTGCAACAAGTGTGGATGGTAACATTTAATGAGGGAAGATTCAGAAAAATTCCACGTGAAATATTTTGGTGCAAATAAGAATAGTTCATTTGGATAAACTGGTTCTCCCACCCTCTTTCTTGCTCAGTTAAGAATGCTAGCTGCACAATTCAGCCAAAATTAGATCCAAAACACACTGCAGAAATAACCCAGTTTGAGACTACTTTAACAATACTAGAGAATTCTGGAAACTGTAGTTTTGCAAGACATTTAATAATAATAATAATAATAAATTTTATTTTTACCCCGCCTTTCCATAGATATGATCAAAGCGGCTTACAAAAAGTTAAAACAGTAAAAAAGTTAAAATTTTACAATATAAAAGTTAAAACATCGGTGCAGGGAAAAGGAACAGGAATCAAACAAATCACAAATATCAGGGGCAAGAAGAGGGGAAATCAAATTACAAGCAGTCCGGGGTCAGCAAGAAAACACATGGGGCAGAAAAAGAAAGAAAAAATACCATTACTTAAGGTGGAAATGCCAACTGAAATAGATACGTTTTTAAATTTTTCTTAAAAGAGGCTAGCGATGCAGAGGAGCGAAGCTCTGCGGGAAGCTTATTTCAGAAGGAAGGGGCGACGACAGAAAAAGCCCTCTGAGAGGTCCTCACAAAGTGAGACTTGGGGACCTCTAGCAGATTAATCCCAGATGATTTATTTAAGTGTTCTCTATCAGAGCTCTGGTGCTACAATAAACTATATTTCCCAGGATTCCCTAGCACTGAGCCAGGGCAGTTAAAGCAATCTCAAACTGGATCATTTCTGTAGTGTGTTTTGGACCTTAGATATAAATCCCCTTGAAATCAATGGCACTTATAACAATTTAGTTATAGCTGATTGTATGCTAAAATTATCTTCTGCTGAATACACATTATTGATAAAGGAAAATACTGTTTTCATTCTTCTTTTGGCCACTTTTAACAAATGAAGCAAAAAATCTAGGCTAGTGTTTAACAGTACCCTATATTCTCTAGTTCATCCCTTTCAATAAGAACCCACATTCTCTAATTTCAAGGATCAAGAAAAAACTGGTGTGGTCTGATAGATTATGAGGAAAAGAGAATACTATCTTCCTTTCTTTACAGGTCAAACAGGTTCACATCTAAAATGGCAGACATTTCATTGGATGGAACTTTCTTGATGTTCTGCACATTTCCCAGGCTTCATCTAAGCCTCTTGTGGACTCTTTTCCCAGAAAGTGGCCTTCATATTTGTTTCCTGTTGCACCAGAACTGGAAGAAAAAGATTAACACAAAGGATGTCGCTCCAGCAGGTGCATCATGCCAGCAGAATATTTCCAAGATAGGGTTTGAGGGAAAGAGAAGGAGGGAAGGGACAAAAACATGAGCATGACTTGTCTTCTCTTTCTGAAGAATTCGGTCCTCCAAGCAGATCAGCCGTGGCCTTTGATGTTTCATGTTATGTGAAGAGTTGTGCTCTTTGGAATGAATTTTCCATCACTGTGCAAGGACAATTCTACAGTGCAATTTCATGTGCCATACCATGTGCTTAATATGAACAGTTAGTTTTTAGTTTTGCATAGGCCTGTCACTGGGGCAAATAACAAAAAGCTGCCTCCAGGCAGCTTTGCAACCCTTGCAAACTGCAAGTAAAACTGACTGATCTTTTATGTTACACTTTTTGGTAGTCAATGTGCAAGAAATTACTAAATGGATGCTAAATATTCTTTTTTGGCAGCACCTATGTTATGTTTACTCACAAGATTGCACCACCCTAGGTTGCAGTTAACTTGTATTTCAGTTTCTTTTTTTTAGAAAAAGCCCAGCTAGTTATAAAAAAGCCACATTCAGAGAGAACAATAACACCCCCAATGATAATTACTTCCCAATATGACTGTAATAAGTAATTATGGTATGTTTTAAAATGTCTGTGCTCACTAGTTTTATTAATCACAGAAGAAGGAAGCTGGGAGACCAGGGTCAAATCCTCCACTCGTATTAACTCTGGGGAAATTGGTGATTTAAGGGACTTTATACACCCTGCAGAATCTCCAGATTCTTGTTTGCATTTCTTGCTGCGAGCCTTTCCTGAAGACAAAGTTGAGGGCAACAGTGCAGATTTCTGAATGCTGGCAGAACTGCTAATATCAGCTTCATTTTTTTTCTGACTTTGAGGCTTAGGTGATATCTCCTGAATAAATAATAAGAAATTGATACTTTTATTGCAGTTTCTTCATAGCAGCTCTTTTATTCTACTTTGAGTTGTTTTTTTTTTTAAAAAAAAAGAATAACTTTAGTATTTAACACAATAGCACATTTTCAGGAAAAAAATAAAACAAAGGTTTTTTTTAAAAAATAAGAAGAAAGTTAATACTCTAAAAGGGACTCGGCCAAAGACCATCATCCCAATCCAGCAATCTGTTTAAGGCAACTGGCATAATAATATGCCTTCATAGCTCTCTATCTATTTGAACAGAATATTGATTTGTTTCAACAAAGGAAGGAAGATCTATAAATCCATTCTTCTGCAAATGCAGATGGGCTCAGTCTCCCTAGAAAAAGAGATCACTGGATCAGGATGCAAGACTTTAAGCAGCTCTTCAGTTCTCATACTGATTCTTCCAGAGATCCTAGTTTTCCTTTATAAATCCAAATTTTGTCTTTCTTCTAGTTTATTGTAACAATTTCCCCAATGTAATAATGCCAAATATTCTGCTTCTATAAATTAAACAAATATCCATGCCTCCCCACAAATTTTGTTCAGTTTAAATACAAGACATGAAGAGGTCAGCAGAGTCCCTTTAATATTTAAAACCAACAATGCTTGAACTATTTTGTGTTTTTCAGCATAGCAATTTGAATGCCACCATATGTCTTTGCATAAGGATATCACAAGTACCAAATCTGTTAATTAAATTGTCAGCTCCACCAAAAAAATGAAAGAAAATGAAAGAAAGCTGTAACAACAGAGTTGTATATTTATCAAGATGGAAAAGCAAACAAAGCATAATACATTTTAAATGTAATTGTCTCCACAATTGTCCATACACTGGGATGGGGGCTTTTTTGGTCCAACAGCTTATTGTATAAAGCCCAACCTGATTTTACAAAAACTAGCTTTTTAGGTTTATAGGTAGAAAATACTTTCCTTAGCATTTAAACAGTGTTCCACCTAGCACTTAAGATTATTAAAGCCCTTTGTTAAGCCACTGGAGAAATTCAGGGATATGTAGTAATTTTTTAAAAAATAAAAAACACCACACAACCAACACACTCATAATCTGAGACTGTTTCAACTTTCAAATCTCTGTATGTACGAAAACCATTTTGGGTATTGAATTATAGTGTTCTTTTTCAGTGGCTCCAAACATTCAAAGCAACATATCAGAAACAGACAACTTCCAAACCAAACCAGGTAGTTTCCCAAACTATACACCACAACCCTCTGTATCAGTAGCAGAATCACTGGCTTTGGGTAGACAGCAAACATGACAACCACAACAACCATAAAAGGATTTAACGTTATGTTTAACGTTCTGGACTCCAAGATAGGAAAGGGTGCATTTGCATCTGGTACAAAACTCGTAAGGTGTCCACTCATGCTCTAGATACTAACAAGTCACACTTAGTGTGATTCTGGAAGTACAACATAAAGTACTGGAAGTGTGAAACATCTTCCTCAGTTGTTATCCATTTCTTATCATTGAACCAGTTATTCATGCATACTGAACACAATTATCTCAAACAAACAGCTGAAGAACTGTAGAATGTATCTATGCTGATTAAGAAAATTACCAGAAATTCATTAGAGCCATGAATTGTAAATAAATGATTTTATTGTTTATCTTCACATGTGTGAAAGACAGCACTACAGCAACCATTACTTTCAAAGTTACAAAATTATTTAAAACAAGATTTTAAAACTTGTTCTAATAAGGTGCTTAACCTCTTAACAAGGACAAAATTAAACATTAAAAAAGACCTTAACGAATGTTATTCATCCATCTAAGCAGATGTTGTTCCAAGGTAAATACAACATGGCCCAACCCTAATACAGTTAAATAGATTACTGTACCTGCATTGTGTAACCTGAGGGTTTAGGTTTAGAACAGTTGTAAACCAGAGAGGGGGAAGAGATTAATCAACAGTTTTATAAGACTGCTGACTCTGAACATCTCTTTCATATTACACTTTAAAAAAAATGAGACACATTTTTAAACTGTAAATGTTATAGACTGTAAATCGCTCGGCCACTGTAAAGCGATTCTAGCCCAGGATAGATGTACTGCTGTCTTCTCACAAAACATGGACTGCAAGTTGGAAGCCAGCTTCCATGAATGAAAATGCTCCTTGCCCAATTCAAGCATTAACCACAGTTTTGTTGTATATGCACTGATGGCAACTATGAGGAATGCTTACTAGGGTGTTTTATAACCATGGTTTGAAATCCCACATAAATTTATTATAAATTTGCATCTGTAAACATGTCACTTTAAAACTGTAGCTGACACCAGAATAGGGCAAAGGCTGCTCTGAAGCATTCATTTCTAACTCTCAGTTAGCATGGCATGGTTTGCTTAAAGCCAGTGATACATCTGCCCAGGGCCTCTGAGGTCTTTTTACTCAGCCGTTATTTGTTTCAATTAGGTTAGTAATAAAAGATTTTTAAATTTTAAAAATTGCATAAATTCATAACTTCTACTTAAAATAGGAAAGCTCAAATTTGGTTTCTAGACACTTCAATTTAATTGTTTGCAAAGAAACATTCTGTGGGCTGTAAATTTGCAATGTAATAACCTGGTGTAGTTTTGGTAACTTCCAACAGAAATAGGAACAGCAAAGTTTAGTTTAAAATGTACAGTGTGCTCTATATTATGTTGCTTACCAAAAAAAAAAAAAAAAAAAGGAAAGGTAAGGAAAGTCTGCAAAATTTGCATCATTTCAATGGCAACTCTGCTTGGTGAGTTAAAAACTGCACTGCTGCAGAGTCAATAAATCATTCCATAATAAATTTGTTTTGTTGCATCTCTGGAAGTAGCACACCATCGAAGGAAACTGGCTGCAATACTTCAAACCATTTCCTAGGGTGTATATACACGGAGATAGTACTAAAGATTGCTTTTCCATTATATGTTGGCAGGCACATTTGGTGAGAAATATTCTTTCTGCTCTTCATTAATTCTTACATATTGTGGCCTGGATTATGTAATTACGTAGGAAAATACATTGAATTCCAGTCTGTACTTTGTAAGGAAAGGGAAACTATATGCTGATTGGCAAAGCAATATATGAGGGACACTGACTTAATGGCAGAGGTTTTACACTCTGAGTGCCTTCCAGCACCTCTGATTTTATAAGGTCTAACACTGAACAGGTAAGTTGTAGCCAGCAGCCTTTATCCTTAATAAATACAAAAAGTGAAATTGAAACTACACATTACAAAAAAAAAAAGTCTGCTACCAGAAAAATACAACTCCTGTGTTGTGTTTTTCTGCATAACCCAATCTTTCTGTAATGTACAGTTCAGCTTACCACATGACTATCTGGCATTTGCAATTTATGTTTTCCTGTCATTGCTAGCACCAAGTCAATGCTCTACAGAAGGGGTAGGAAAAGGCAAACAGAGACCAGGACGTATTGATCAGCAATCTTAGATAAATAGGTTATGATTGACAACCAGGTCATACTGCAGTGCCACCATCATACACTTTTTAATATTTGTTTTGTTTTCTTTTTAAGAGAAGGGGAAAGAGGAGAAGTAGAAAGTAGATAAAGAAAGCAAAGGAAAAAGATGGGTGTGAACATTTTTAAAAAATCAAATTTGACTCTCATCTTACAGGATGGGGCTAAAGATGCTTCTTGGATATGAAGGTTTGAAGACTACTGAGCCAGACATTATCCAGCTGAAAAGAATTCCTCAATATCAGGCTGCTATTTTTGTTGGAAGCCTTGCATTCTTTGGAGGTTGTGGTACTACACTTAGAAGCTGTGCTGTATGGCAATACACTATCAACTCTTACACAGAAATATTGTGACAATGCATTGACAACACAGTGAGTCAAAAAATGGCCCTTCAGGCCCAGTCAAGACTTATAACTGAACCCTAGTTTAGTGATCAAGAACAAGTTGTGAGATCACATTGATTGTTCCCCAGAATAAGCAACCCCTACACAGACACGGAGTTTTGACAGCTGCTAATCAAAGTTAAAATGAAAAAAGGGACCTGAGAACTGAGAGGAGTCTCCAATATCATTTTCACCTTGCTGGTAGTCAAACACCTCACCAAAACCAGTTATCAGGGGCAGGGGGAAATCCTTACAGTCACATGACTTAACATGGCTTAATTCCTAAACCCAGGTTCAGTTGTTAAATCTAAACCAGTTGTGTAAAAGCCACACGTACCATAACAGTGTGCTCCCAGGACCAGCAAAGGGTTAATGAGGGAAAAGAAAGTATTTGTAATGATGAAGTTGCTTATATAGATACTTTCAATCTAATTAGGTGTCACAGTGTGAAAGTAAGTTTTCAAAAAGGGTTGGTTTGAACAGAGTGGTAGAAGAAAAGCACTCTTTAAAGGGTGAATCTTTGACAAATGCTACCCACTAAAGACAACAAAAAAGCCACATTAAAAGCAATGTTAATTCTCTGATCTAAATAAATAAACATGCCTATAAATTTAGGTTTCTTTAGCAAACCTTTCGGGAGAATTCACCAACACATAAAAACCCTTCTGTGAGCCACTTATGTCTGAAAAGCGCTGAACATGTTGTGGGCACAGCCACATGGTTATTTATGGACATGATTACATTGCACACCAAAGTCCAAACACATGCGTCTGTGACTTCACTGTATGGCTGTCTCCACTCATTCACACAACAGGCCAACAGCATTTGGAGGACCACTGCAGGTGTTTGTAGCCTATATGAATGAAGTCAGAATTACACAAAAACAAATGCTTGCTTTTTGTTTCCTGTTGCATTCAAAGGTTTCAAAACCAGACAGGATGTCACTGCCTACATCATGTAATGAACCTGCAAGTTAGTAGTTCACCCAAGAAAGGGTGCTCAGTGTGTGTATGTGCGTGTGTGAAAATGTAGTGTTACTTGCATCAGTTACCAGGATGAGTTTACCTGGATTGAAGGTATTTATCATTTAAAAGAACCATCCAGTACCAGAATACTTAAACAGACTGTCTGAGCTACACTGAGTTTGCTGATTGGGAAAGTTCTCACCAACAAAGAGCTGCAAGCTAGAAAACGTTCAATTTTGCAAGCTAGAAAGACTTCCATTTCCAAGTTAGAGGTTCAAGTGCTCCCTGACAGTATGTCAGCTTATCAATTAGATGCTCAGGCTGCCATCTCACACAGCATAGTTAGGCTATATATTATTCAACACTGTAGGTAGAAAAAACTACAAAAACTTAAACAATGAAATCTTAGTATTCTAGGAAATGGAACAACCAAAGGGAGAATAGTGTGCACATGTCCATAAACCCATAACTAGCATTTTTCAGACATGGGCTCATTCCCAGAAGCCATTCCTATGTGTTAACTGTAATATAAGCTGAACCTTCAAGCATGGTTACTCTAACCCTGTTATTAATAGGCACAGTCATGCACAAAAGGTCAGATAGGAGAAAATTCAACTGAACAGAACAAGCTGGAGAGTTGTGTGGACTCAAACCAGCCCCCTAAGATGTTTTCATGTCTCCTTTTCTTATTTATTAAAAATATACATCCTAACAAAAAAAGGTATGGCTCATTGAACAGTTTCATAAAACACATACAAGTTTACAACACCAATTCTTACAAAGAAAACTTCTTACAAAAGAAGTTTTGCTAGATGTCAAAAAACCCTGTGTCACAAACACAAAATTATTTTGTGTCAAGGGTCTTCTAAGCCACTTGAGGGCATAATTTCACCTATATTGAAATGGTACCTGGGGACAGACATCTATGATTTTCAAGATGTCTGTTTATTAAAATAACGGTAACCATGATATGGGACACCAAACTGTTCAATCCTAAGTGCAAAGGGCAGAAGTCAAGCCCTTACTTAAAGAGGAACTGGCTTCCATGTTATGTAACCTCAGGATCACAGACTTATTTTTATTACCTTCATTTTTATGCAGACGTATAAACAAATAGTTCTTTAGTCCCCTATCACTTTCTGTCTGGCAGGGTAATGTGAACATCATGGACCTGATACTTCCCATGGTACATTCCAGTAGAACCCTTGCAAAAGAATCAAACGCTACAATTTCATACCTGCTCCAAGACTGGAGCTGCTTGTTTGGTAACTTCCTTTTTTTCAGCACCATCTGCGCTTACAGCTTTGGATGCCAACAAGCCTGAGAACGAAAAGAGCACACAGAAACAGGATTTTGAAATAATCTTACGGTATTTATCATTGTTTAATTTCATTTCACTTCATAATTCAGTGATTCAGATCCACTATGACTTTTAAAAAACGTGGCTTCTTGGAGTATTTTCTGAGCCTCACAGAAATTCTGATATACCGTATTTTCTGGCGTATAAGACTACTTTTTAACCTGCAAAATCTGGGGTTAAAGTGGGAGGGTCGTCTTATACGCCGGGTATAGGGAGGTTCATGGTAGGTTTGCCTTAGTGTCATCATCAGTTGGAAATGACTTGAAGGTGCACAGCAACAACAACAACAGTTTTGGAAGTCATACTCTTCCCAAACTCTATATTTTAACTGGAAAAGTGGGGGGTCATCTTATACGCCCAGTCGTCTTATACGCTGGAAAATACGGTAGTTTGGAGGACAAAAATACACCATGTAGGTTCAGCTTACAACGCTGGGATAGAAAGTAGGCTAAGTTATAACACCTCATCATCCAGAGAAAGGAACACACATATTTACAAAAATGAAATGAGGTAAGAAACCTCTTTTTCAGCAACCTATGTAACCACTAAAATTTTTGTGTCCTAAACATACTTTCACTATTACTTCCATCTGAACACAAAACAAAACTCCTTGCTGAGAATTGAACATGAGGAAAGGGACAATATTTCTGAATATATTCAACTGTTTTCAAGTATTTGCAGAAGACTCAGCATTAATGGCATTGTGGAATAATTTCACACACTCATAACAAAATAGTTTTTGCAAAGTGAAATGTTCCCTAATGCAGGGATGTTTCTTGTGCCAGCAACTCTACAAAAAAGCATAACATTTTACTCAGATGGTACAATCATCCTTACAAATTTTCCACTTGTGGTCCACATTTTATTGGATTGTTTTTCTATCTATTGTCCTAAGGCAGAAACAATGAGATGTGGGATGTATGATTTATTCTGTCCAATGGAGAAAGAGTACACTAGGTCTTTGGTTCTATGTCTAGTTCTAGGCCGACAAAACACTGTCTCCAACTACATTCCATTCAATGTGAAAATTCAACTAACATCATCATCACACTGTAACCAAACTGGACTTCCTTTGGTGTACCAGGCTGCCTGCCTGATTAACTCAAAGGTATAACTGTTGGTGTGTGGATGATGAGTGTTGTAGTGATGCCCTTTGGCAC
>CM034706.1:12166149-12192807 GCA_020142125.1 Phrynosoma platyrhinos
GATTTCCTGGATCTTGTGAAATAGAACTCTTGTTCTTCCCTTTTTGTTATTGTCTTTTATTTCTCTGCATTGGTCGTTGTAGTAATTTTCTTTACCTTTCCGCACAAGCAGTTGTACTGTTCCACTCATAATTCTTAGTTTATTCCCATCTCCCTTTTGTTTTTCTTCTCTTCTCTTCTTTATCGCTTGTAGTGTATTTTCTGTCACCCATGTTTTTTCTCTTTCTTTTTGTTTATTGAAAGTATCTGTCTGCATTCTTCTTTTGTTATGTCCCTGGCTTCAGTCCATAGTTCCTCTGGTTCTCCATCTATTATGCTTAATAGTACATGCTATGCAGAAGGCATTTGTTCCATAGACCATATCTAGAAGGATATACCTTTAAAAATAATGCCTCAAAGGAATAAAATGTGCCTTTAAACACCACACTGAGAAAATAAGGCAGCTACTAGGTCAATGCAGCAAAATTTTAAAATTCATCAGGAAAGTTAAGCTATTTTCAGGATTTTATTACATCCTGTCTCACACCACCAAAACAGAAGAACATTCCAATCTAATTTAAGGCACTTTAAAAGAGAAACAGTACATGAAATAAAATAGGGCCTAGTGCAGGTAAGTCAGATAGCCACTCATTACAGGTAAGTCAGATAGCCACTGAGAGCTGATTTAAGACTACAGTATTTTGAAATGGAGTGAACCATTCTGTGACATACAGCTCAAGAAATCCCTATGGTGACTACCCATTTTGTGAACTGACTATTTGGTTTAAAAGTACCGAATGGCCACCTCCCTATATGGCCAGTCACAATGAAGATTCATGACAGAATGTTTTAATTAGTTTTCTGACATGGGTTATAACATGATTCAGAGCTGCCATGTAGTTCTGATAGGTTTATATCAAATCATCCAGAGAACTCTGTACTAAATTTGTGTATGTTAAAACATAACAAAAGGCAAGATGTTACATCATCCAAGCCTTCTCTCACAATTGTTTTCTCCAAAGCTACTTCAAAACTCCACATCTCTCATAAAGACAGTGAGTATAGAACTTTTTTTTTTTTTACCACAATCACATTGTGCATCTATATGCAGCGAGTCCCAAACTCTGGCCTTCCAGGCATTTTGCACTTTGGCTTCCAAAATCCCAGACCATTGGCCAAGCTGCCTGAGGCTTCTGGGAGTTGAAATCCAAAACATCTGGAAGGCCAGAGTTTAGGAATCACTGATCTATAGGGTTACATAAAAAACATCAGAAATACAATTCTGCCTATTACCACTCTGTGAAATACACCATTCAGCCACTCTTGATTTGGAGGAAGGAATGAGGAATTAAAAGGTAGGAAGGAAGATATGGCAGTCCCTTTAAATGGTTTTTATTTTCAAATGAGCTTTCATGTATATAAACCCACTTCTTTGGATGCAATATCTGAAGTGGGCTTATATTAAAAAAAATCATGCAAAAATAAAAACCAGTTAATCTTAAAGGTGCTGCCACATTTTTTTCTTTCTTTTTTCTCCTCCCCTTCCAACCTCCTTTTTATACTGCAAGAGACTAACACAGTGACCGCTTTGAAAACTATAGTACCACTCTTGGTTTGCTTCATTTAAATCTTTTTTTAATATAAATTGTACATTCTGAACACAATTTGAATATATGGCTAGTATTTAGTATACAAACTATGGGGCTAAGCAAGCTCCAAATACTTTAGTGTTGTTGTGTGCCTTCAAGTCGTTTCTGACTTATGGGTGACCCTAAGGCAAACCTATCATGGGGTTTTCTTGGCAAGATTTGTTCAGAGGAGGTTTGCCATTGCTTTCCTCTGAGGCTGAGATCATATGACTTGCCTAAGGACAACTAACAGGTTTCATGGCCGAGCGGGGAATTAAACCCTTGTCCTCAGACTCGTAGTCCAACACTCAAATTACTATGCCATGCTGGCACTCGTACACCAACACTTGCATATTTCCCATCCTAGAATATGAATAACTGCTATTTTTACACAAGATATACTATATTTTTGATAGGCAGTTTACTATCTCAAAGCCTAACACTACACAGTCTGTTGACAAGTTATGACTTGGGTCTTTCCAGAAATTTTTGAATAAGAAAATTTCCCAGTGGCTTGGGATCAGTGAGGACTAAAGTTTCCTTCTATTTTGTACATGAAACAGCTGTGTAATCCAGCGGTCGGCAACCTACGGCCCGCATCCAGCCTGCCGAGGCCTTGCAACCGGCCCATGGCCAGTCCTACCGCCGCTACCGCGCACAAATGCGGGCACCATTTTGGTGCCCAAAATGGCGCCTGTGCTTGTGCACACATGCGCCTGCCGTTGGGCACCATTTTGGAATGCATGGCGGCGCATGGTGGTGTGTGCCATTTTGGAACGTCCAATGGCACTGTCGCCATTGGGCCTTCCAAAATGGCACCCCGCATCATGTGCATGCGGCACAGAACGCCATTTCGTAAGGCCCAACAGCATCGGTGTCGTTGCGCATTCAAAAATGGCACCCCCACACGCGCGTGCATGCATACAACGGTGGCCGTTGTGCGCATGCACATGCGCGGCGCTAAAGGCGCATGCGTCGGCCCCCAGCACCATTTCTCCCCCCCGGCCCACGACAAAAAAAGTTGCTGACCCCTGGTGTAACCTGTATTCAATTAGTATTTTTAAGGAAGTAACTTTCCAAAAAAAGTATCTAATGACTGCCTCTTCACCTAGCCACCCCATCAGAATTACTCTTGAAAGACTTTTTTGCTGACTAAAAGGTTTCAGGTGAGAGTGTATCTGTAATAAAAGACAACTAAATAAGGATTACATGTATTATATCCAAAAATGCAAAATCTTTACAACTGATTTTTTTTAAAAAAATGTTAATGAATTCATTTTAGAACCATACGGTTATAATGACTATATACATATATATTTCTCAAAGTAATAGCCACTACAGTGTCATTAACATATGAAGTTACACACATACACGCACACTAGAGAGATCTAGTAGCACCTACGAGACTAACTAAAAGAAAGAAATTGGCAGCATGAGCTTTCATAGATCTACAAGATCCTCTACATACTGATTCTACAGACACGGCGATATCTTTGAATTCTCTCTCTCTCTCTCTCTCTCTCTCTCTATATATATATATATATATATATACTTAACCTAGATTTTCAGCAGAAAATTTACCAGCTGAAAAGTTTGTGGAAAAATTTCCACCCCACCTCACCTACTGTAACTAAAGCCACCTCTTGCTCCAGTTCCACTGTGGAGTCATTCTACTTGCATATATGGTTCTCTTGCATTTAGACAGAAAGCTATACTTAAAAATAAAACTTCTTTTCATCTGCTCATAATATAGATTGCTCCAAAGTTCCTAAGACATGTGTTAGAGAGGGCAAATGGCTTGTAAGAGATTTCAAGTCAATCCTCTGATACTTAAAACCTTTACACTCATCTGCAGTGTTTGCCATCTGTATATTAAATTGTTTATATGTACATACCAAACACCATAATACACAAAGCAACTAAAATGAAGAATGAACACATAATACATTTAAAAAATAATAATAATGAGTGCTCATGTTGCAAAAGACAAGAAATCACAAACCACATTTGAAGAACCAACTTCAATTCAACATCTGCAAGATTCACACTTTCTGGCAAAAATATTTACGAATCTTGTACAATCTGATCAACTGAACTTGATCTCCCCCTCTGATAAAGTGGTATTTTAATCACTTTGGTTATATTTGCAAGACAGCATCTTTTTCTTTACAAAGCTGAAGTTCTTTGTCCAAAGTCACTAAAAATACATATTGCCCATATTGCCATTGATATTCCACAGGTGCAGGCTGGGTTCAGGAAAGGGAGAGGCACTAGGTATCAAACTGCAAACATATGA
The DNA here is from genome assembly GCA_020142125.1 of Phrynosoma platyrhinos. NCBI lineage: Eukaryota > Metazoa > Chordata > Lepidosauria > Squamata > Phrynosomatidae > Phrynosoma > Phrynosoma platyrhinos. The sequence continues at coordinate 12,170,052 of CM034706.1, forward strand.
TGGATAACTGAACACACCTGAGAATTCCAGAAGAAAAGCATGTGCTTTATAGACCATAGCAAAGCCTTTGGTTGCATAGCTCCTGAAAAGCTATGGACTGGACTTAAAAAGTTGGGTGCGCCAATATATTTGATTATCCTGATGAACAATCTATACTCAGGACAAGAGACTACACTTTGGAGAAATAGAGTGGTTCCCAACTGGAAAGGGAGTAAGACAAGGACGCATCTTATCACCCTATTTGTTCAACTTATATGCAGAAAATATAATATAAAAAGCAGGCTTAGAGTAGGAGGAGTTAAGATTGGAGGAAGAAATAACCTAAGATACGCAGATGTCATAATAATACAAGCAGAAAATAACAAAGATTTGGAACAACTATAGTCGCCCCTCTGTTTTCACAGACTTCAAATATGTGTCCCTCGCTTATATGCAAGGGACAGAGGGGACCTAAATGGGGTACGCACCCGCTGGCATGCACTACCATTCAATCCTATAGGGTTTAAATATTGGTAAATTTCCATTTTCACAGGGGGTCCAGAAGGGATCCCCTGCAAAAATGGAAGGCCAACTGTGCTAAGAAAAGTCAAAGAAGAAAATACAAAGGCAGGTTTAATGTTGAACATTAAGAAAACTAAAATAATGAGCATGGAAGATATTCAGAAATGCAATATGGATGATGACACTGAGGGCCTTTGCAGACTGCTAGAAATAGTGCAAATTGAGTTTACTTTAAGGGTTAGGGTTAGGGAATCATGGGAACTGTATTTTCTTGTGGCCCCAGAGCTCTCTGACAGAGAAGGCTCAATGTCTCAGAAAAAAAAAATCCCATGATTCCCTAGCACTAACCCTAACCCTTAAAGTGGACTCAATTTGCACTATTTCTCGCAGTCTGCAAAGGACCTGAAATAGTCAAACATCTCCCATATTTTGGCTCAATCACAGACCAGAATGGAAACTAGAGTCAAGAAATCAAGAGAAGACTGGGGCTAGGAACAGCAGGTATGAAAGAACTAGACAATATAGTAAAGTGCAAAGATATATAATTGAACACTAAAACAAGCATTGTTCTTGCCATCATATTTCCCATCACCATATATGGGTGTGAGGGCTGGACAGTGAGAAGAAAGCTAATAGAAATAAAACCACCTCATTTGAGATATGGTGCTGGAGAAGAGTTGTGTGAGTAGTGTGGGTTTTTGTGAGCTTTTCGGGCTGTCACTTCCATGCCACCATTTTCTGAGGATGCCAGCCACAGATGCAGGTGAAACATCAGGAAGAAATTTGTCTAGAACACGGCCTCACAGGCTGAAAAGCCCACAAAAACCCATGGATGCCAGCTGTGAAAGCCTTCAACTTCACATTGTGTGAGTACTGTCGATGGCTAAAAAGACAAATCAATTGGTACAAGAGCCAAACTTTCCCTAGAACCCAAGATGACTAAATTGAGACTGTCAGACTTTGCTCATATCATGAGAAGGCATGACTCACAAGAAAAGATAAAAATGCTTGGAAAGATAGAGGGCAGTAGAAAGAGAGGAAGACAATGGAAAGATTCAATGTATCCACCAGATGGATAGACTCAATCAAAGAGGACACAGTTCAAAGTTTGCAGAAATTGAGCAGGGTTGTTGAGAACAGGGTGCCTTGGAGATGCCGCATTCACAGGGACATCAGAGGTCAAAGCCAGCCTGAGGGCAGTTAACAACAAATTGATATTATATTATAACCACTAAGCTCTCATTAAAGATCAGGTATTATTGTGTATTTTTATTTTTTTCCTGTTCTGGACTGTTACCATTCCACACTTCTAGAATAATTGAAACAGCTAGCCAAGAGGTACTATGTTTGACTATTTACAAACAATAAAGGTTACAGAGTTTTGAAAATTGCTACCCTGAGGCAAAATATTAGAAAATGTATGATCTAAATATAGCAACAGTGAGAACTAAATCAATCCTCAGCAGCTATATATTGCTCTGTGCAATATATTCCTTAAAGCAATTCTGCTAGAGACAATTTCATATCTTTCACCTTCACAGGTAGGAAGGTAAAACAGAGTAAGACTTCACTACTTCCTAGGTTCCTTTTTTCCTATATACAGTACCTACGACCTCCCTCAGTTCCCCATTTTAGATTTTTGTCCAGTACAACAAAAGCTTTCATTCTCACCTGAAACATTGCCTCTACCTGAAACGTTATCCATCCACAGCTCACCCAAATCAATATTGAACTGCTTGCTCTCACCTTCCGAAGATCTACACAGTTCTGCCCCACCTCTCTCACAGCTCTCATTTTCCAGCTATTGACACCTCTTCTGCTGCTTCTCGCCCCTTCAGGTTTTCATGGTTTCTCCTCAGCTTCTGCTTCCTGTGTGCAAGATCCCTCCCTCTCTTTTAAATCCCTCAAAACTCACTTCATGAGGCTCGTTATCCGTCACTAATCTCAGCTCCGGTGCTATCTGTTGCCTCTCGCACGCCTAATTATATTGAAGATAAAACACAAATATGGAAACAAAACAAGTTATCACAAATGCCTCTCCACTAGCAGACTCTATTCAGTATTGCTTCCTACAGTATTTCACCCTCCCTTGTTCTCTTAATCCAAACTCAACAATTAAGCCCTTTTAAAATCAGAGTTTTGACTTGCAAAATCTAAACAAAAAACCAAACATGGATATAAGTATTCTGCCTTGCATCCTCTCAGAGCCATGGTTTGGTAAAAAAAATTCAAAACACATAACAATGAGTATTTCAGTGCTAGAAGAGTAATCATGCAAAAGGGGAGCTACCTCTGCTAAATTAAGCAGAATTTATTACAACTTCTAAGATCGACTAAAATAAGAGATAATGTATTTTTCCCCTATAGGTTGCTAATTTGTTCATGTATAGGTGTACATAATACCATAATTACCATACCATTCATTTACTTGCTTTCAAGTAAATGAAAACAACAAATGAGATATCTGAACAAAAAAAGTTAAGCAACTTTAATATGTATCTGGAATTCCATAAACTTATAATTTCAAAGGTATACCAAGTATGTTACAAGAAACATTTCTATATCAATCATCACACACTATTGGAGATACGCATAATTTAAACTACTCTGACACTTCATTGTCATCTTCCACCTAAACGGAATAAGGCTGTAGGTTGTCTTGTTATCACCATAGTGCAAGAAAATTTTCTTACATTTAGTTATCTAATGCATTTGTGCCCTGCTCTTTAGGCAAAAAAAGGTGACCTTGCTGTTGTCCAAATGTGGCATACAAATAGTTAATTCAATGGCTTCTGTCCTTGGGCTTACAATCTAAACCAGAGAAGACACATAAGGGCAAACAGATGAAGAGGGGAGCAGCTAAATCCAGCATGATGGAGATAAGTTGGGCTGTTCTTTTCCTTCAGTGACAGCTAGAAAACTGAAGGAAGGGGCCTGGCTACTATGCTTTTCCTTCATTGGCAGAACAGAAGGAGCTGGAAGCTGGAGGGAAGGACTCTTGAGGTCAGGCACCTTCATCATAGGTGTGCTTAGCTACTCTTCTGCATAGGATAAATGAGAAGCATTTCTTATCTGCTGAGTGCGTTTTCTTGCTTTGTTTCTCTTTATCTAGAAACCACCTGCTGGAAAAGTCTTTGCCTGAGCACTGCTTTGGAGGAAACAGCAAAATCCAATCTGTAATGGCAAAGAAAGAAAGAACCATGTGGCAGCTTTGCATGTATTTATTCAGGATGGGATGGTGCCAAGGTGACCCTGTCATTGGTGAAATGGTATAGGTAAGGAACTGAAAGCAAATAGCCAAGCAGCAAAAAGAGAGGAGACAAGCTCCACGTGCTCTAAGATGGTCATCTGTTTATTCAGAGCTTTTTAAACACTTAAGAGCTTGTCTTCTCTCTGTTTGCTGTTGGTGGAATGGGCCACATTACATTTGCTACAACAGCAAAAGCAGAGGTGTCAATGCTGACTTTCCATTTGGCCAGTGTTGGGCCAGAATGATGAGCTGATTGCCTGAGATAACACTTCATCATGCTACGCTTCTCATGCCTAGGATGTGCTTTTAATTTTCTTACAACTGGCTAAGTTGAAGGAAGGAAGAGAGTACAAATCATGAGACCTATAGAACCATGACATCTGTATTGAGAATTAATGTTAATCTCTTCAGAAGACCACTGACTCCTGATGGAAGATGCAGGCAGAATTCCTTCCAAATGGAAGGATATTCCATTTACCTGTATGGTGACGTCAGTGGCAACAGGGACAACTTCCCTGATAATTTGAACACTACCATGTTCAGCAGTCCAATTTATAGCTTAGTACAGGCTTTCAGTACCTTCTGGGGATCCCACATGAGACACCTAGAGACTGTGGCAGGTAAGGAAAAAGGCTTTTCTCAACATTCTCTTGATGTCACAGTGTGAAGATGGGAGGGGGCGGTAGGGAACACCTGGAATTATGGTGGAGATTCTGACATCTGCTGTTTCAGAATATTTGGTTACAGACCAACTTGAATGACGAACATGGTTCCTTTGAAGTTAATTTGATTTAGGTTTACCCTCTTCTCTATGACCATTTAGCAAACATTCTCCACATGACCTCATGGATTCTACTGGCTGAGTTTCTGTGGAGGGCAAACATTGTGCCTACCAGTGTGTCCACATATCTTGTCATGGAGGTAGATCTGACCACTCAAGAATCAGGCATTAAGTTGTAACCAGGCTCTCCGGTGGGACTACCTTGATTACAAACATCTTCTTATGCCCTAAGCGCCCAGGGTTTTCTGAATGACATGGCTCTGCTTTCCAAGAACCATGCAATCCTGACCGGTAAGATGTTCTTAGAACTGCTGTAACTCTTTCCACTTTGACCTTAAGGGAGTCCATCCCAGTAGTGGTGTGGCTAGGATGTACCTATGTACAAATATATGTACAATTCTGCTGATGGAGGTGCTCATTTGAGTGCTTCTGATATGAACTTAGAAGAACTCTGTGAGGGTCAGCATATCATCCATTTTCATGGCCAAGTAAATGGGTTGTTTTTTGTTTGTTGCACCTTTTAAAAAAAATGTACAGTCCTTCAGAATCCTCAAATCTAAGCAATCTATAAATATTTTTAAACACATACATAAGCAGCTGTTCATTAAATACACAGTTAAACTATGCAATTCGCTTTCCTAGCATTATGATGATAGCTAACAATTTGGACAGATTTAAAAGAGGATTAGACAAAGTATTGTAAAAGAGGTAACAAAAGCCATTACTAATGCTGGGTATGCAATCCTTATTGTATTGGACACAGCATATTACGATCAGGAAGGCACTACTGCAATCATGTCTTGTGTATAGCATCTGGCTGGCCACAGTGAAAAAAGAAAGCAGCACTACTTAGGCTTTCACTCTGATCCAGCAAGGCTCTTCTCATGCTTTTATATTCTTAGGCACGAGTATGTGAAGATTCTTATGGGAACGTTACAAGAGTCTTGATCAGTTTAAAAAAATGAAATGTCTTCGGGGCAGGGACTTGTACATTCTTATGGCTTGTTTCATACTAGATTTTAAATTTATGCAACACTTAAAGAAAAAAGAGCCCATAGTCTAGGTGTATGCAACCTTTTGACAAAACTTTACTTCATGAATGAGTGGCCTTGGGGTTGCACTTATTCCCTGAAATGCTGATTTTGTGGCCCTTAACAATTTAACATAAAAAAATAATTCAAACTAGAAGTGAACTTCTATCCAATAGTTTTGTTCTGAGGCATTAATGACAATCTGTGTGGCTCCAACTGGGCTTCATGGATAGGAAACTGGTGCCAAGATCGGATACAGTTGGTTACCCTTCTGCACTGTAGCGCTTAAGAATGGTCAAAATTCTGCAGCAAAACAGGTAGGAAGTGCAACTTCTCCAGCTATTTTTAATGCATTAGAGAACACTGTATTTAAAAAACAAAAAACAGGAACTTGCTTCGCTGTCCATTTCAAGGCTCCAATGTGAAACCCAAAGTGTCTGTGTTGACACAGTCCAATTACTAAATGACAGCACACAAAACAAATTTTACTGCAAAAAATGGCTTTTGTAAAACATCATATAACTCTGCTTGTTACAAAGGTTTGCTTTATTTGAAAGTTCAGCAGCTTACATGATGAATATCACATGATGGTTCACTTTACACAATGTGTCATTTCTCAGAAGATGCACTTTATTAAAATGCTAGCATGTTTCCTTTACATCCTTTTAAAAATGTCACCAAAAAAAGACACGTAAGACAACCAAGAACAGCCAATCAAAATCTAGATAGGAAGACCTGCCTCATGCTGAGCAAGTTTAGGTGAACAGATAAGTCATGGATTTATGTGACCCAGACTTATCATCCACCAGCAGTGTACCAGTGCATGTTGCTTAATCATTCTCAGCAGCTGGAGTGACTAAACAAACTACAGAACTTCACTGCCTGCTTTATCATATCACCTGGATCCAAGCTCTTTATTTTCACCTTCTTCTTTCCCAACAAAATGGAGAAAGAATTCAACATTTGTTGGATGATTTTTCCATAAAACCCTAATAAGCCAGAAAAGAGAAAGATCCCAAAGAAGTCAGAGTATCCATGTTCAGATGACATACTAATTTGTTTAGACACTTTCACTAGAAACACAGCAAGCCATCATTCCTGTACTTCCCCAGTTTATCCTGTTCTACAAACAGAATCTGAGATCATTCACCAAGTTATCCAGCAAAACAGTTCTCAAACTCTGGCCCACTAAATACAGTGGGTCCTTGGTATGCACTGGAGTTTGGTTCCAGGACCATTATCCCCATGGATACCAAAATCCGTGGATGCTCAAGTTCCATTAAATGCAATGGAACAGTAAAATGGTATCCCTTATATAAAATGGCAAAGTCAAGGTTTGCTTTTTGGAATGTATGGTTTTGTAAAACATTTTCAAGCTGTGGCTGGTTGAATCCATGGATACGGAGGGCAAGTGTATTCTGGAGTTCATCCATAATCCCTGACTGTTGAAGTGATGACTGGAACTTCTGGAAATGATGGTCCAAAACAAGAGAAGCAAAGACTGACAACCACTTATCTAGTTCACTGTTATCTTCTCTGATTAGCAGTAGTTTTTCCAGGTGTCAAGCAACATTCTTGCCTTGTTTACTCACACATGTGCTTTTAACTAGACATCAAAGGATGGAATATAGCAGTATATGCAAGTGGAGTTGTGTGTTCTGCTGCTGAATTTTGAATACTGCAACCAAGGATTCATTTTAATTCTACACATCTGTCTGTACCTTCAGATGGTGGGATTTTTGGCAAACTGTAGTCCTATATAATGGGTATTTTTTCAGCACTATGACCTTGCAATGAATGAAAAGGCAATCCCAAGGTGAGTGAAGAAAGAGCAATATCATGTCTAGATATATAATTAGCAGACCACTGACCATATGCAGTAGGCATGGACAGTTGTGATTTTCCATATATTTGGCTAAAATTCAAATCAGCTGTAGGCAGCACAGAGGCTGCATCTACAGGTCTACAGTTCACTTCAACACCTAACAAAAGCTCACCACGTTCAGCCTGCTGTTCTTAAATCAAATAGTAAAATTCTTCGCATTTACCACCTAACAGTGTTTCCTAAGTGCACACACAGCCTAAGTGTGTCTGGGTGTGAGTAGCTTCCCTTATTCCCTCTTGAGAGAGAAGGCATTATATGCATAATCATGGCAGAAAATTTCCTTCCCACCTCACAACTTGATGTGAGAAATGGCTGCCAGGTGAAAATGTTGTATCTAAGCCAGGGGTAGGCAACCTTTTTTACCTTGGGACTGATCCCACTAAGTCCCTCCCGCCACTGGACTGGAGGGGGGATGGTGGGGCGCGTGCGCTACCGCCTCGCACACGCTGCCACTGCCGCTGTGCACCCGCCTCTGCGTGTGCCGCCGCTGCCATTTGGGAAATCAAAATGGCAGCTGAGACTCGTTTGCGCATGCACAGGAGTACTGCGCATGCGCAAACGCATTGTGACCGCCATTTTGATTTCCAAAATGGTGGTCGCGGCGCATGCAGCCGCACGGCAGCAAAAACGCACTGCAGCGTGCGGCGGCGGCAACCTTCTGCTTGGGCTGGTAAGTCCAGGGACCTGGGCCTTAACCGGCCCCCAGGCTGTAGATTGCTGGTCCCTAGTCTAAGCATTAAGAAATGTATGCCATGAATTTCCTAGTGGGGAAAGAATTTCCTGGTGGAAAAACACCCATCTCCTATTATCAAAGCTGGATTATCTTTTTTTAAAGGCAAAAACTAGCAAGCAATGAAATAACGCTTTTAGTCCTAATACTGCATTTTCAAGATTGTCTCGTGGTGTTTAGAGAAGGATAATGGTTTGCTTCCTCACTGTCAATGCAATTTGTGTGTAGGACTGTAAATAATAGTGGATGGTTTCAATTATTCTGGACAGATTAATTAAAAAGTATGAATGGCTGCAGAGGTGAATACAAAAGTTAGTTGAACATTCACTTACCTGCCCTTTGGCATCTTCTGGCATGGATTTGATATGCATTCTTTTAAGACAACGAATCACTCCATCATAGAACTGTACAGTGAAGGTTCCTAGAATGCAGCAACAAGGGAATGTCAAATGTCAGCATTACCTATATTTTTATACAAGGTTTGAGCACTGGACTACAACTCTGGAAACCAAGGTTCAAATCTCTGTTTGGCATGGAATCCCACTGGGTGTCCTTGGACAAGTCACACTCTCTCAGCCTCAAGGAAGGCAAAAGCAAGCTCCCTCTTAACAAATCTTGCCAAGAAAAACCCATGATAAACTTGCCTTAGTGTCACCTTAAATGAGAAGTCACTTGAAGGTGACAACAACAACCATCTCAAAATACAACTCATGCAATCCTATTCTTGTCAAAATTTTGTTAACTGCATTTACTTACTTTAAATATATGACTTAACAGGATCTACCTTTTATTCTCATGTCCTGCTTAAAACCACATAATCAATTAACAAGAATTAAGAAGCATTTTTACAAAGATCAAATAGTAAAGAATGTACAATGTGAATAAATACTTTAAAGCCCACTCACAATGTACATATTTGTCACATTAATGTTCTCCTCAAATGGTAAAATCTTTTAGCATTTCTGTTACTTTCAAAACACTTCAATTCATTATTTCTGTAATATTCACAGTGAGCATTACTGCCCAAACAATTGTAATGTACAGCTTTATTACCCCAATAACACTAGAACATATGGCAAAATAACTGAGTTGCCTAAGGTGCCTAGTAACATCACAGCAGATGTGACATAAGGACTGACAATTTCCTGCTCCACAGTTTAGTACTATCAGTATACTCTCAGATTCTGAAGATATACTTATTTGTCACCTGAAGATCATGACATATCTGAAGCTTCTTAAAGATACCTGGATGCTGTTGGAAAAATAATACTACATCATATGAACCATTTGTGTGACCCAGAAGAACAGATCTTGTTATGCATACCTTCTTTGTTAATTGCTTCAATCTTTGCAGGATAGTATCGACAGTCTGTCCAGCGAGCTAGAACCTCTTCTCCAGGTTTAAAATCCTGTTTTATGAGAAAGATTGAATGATCTTTTCTAAATACTAAGCTATTAATAATATTTTGGTCTATTAATATTAAGTTATTGCCATCAGTTAAACAATGAACCTTCAAAAACTGAACATTACTGTGCAGCTGTTATGGTCCACATGTTTTCATGGATTCTGCTTCCCTGTTTGTTTATAATTCAACCTCCATATGAGGACATTAATCAGAAAATACAGTGCATTTGAATACTTACAATAAACTCATCATCATCTTTCAAGCCCTCTTTCCTTAGAGATGGCCTCTCAAGAGGGCGTAATCGATTGCTGTCCCAGTATATCCATTCATCATAACGATGACTCCAACGTTCAAAGTGAACAAGCATCTTCCCCTCTTCATAATCTATCTTTTCAATACGTGATGGATACCTTCACAAAAGTAGAAAAATATGTTGGTTTGCCAGGTTTTGATTTGCAGAAAAGAAAAAAGGAAAAGGAAAAGAAAAGAAAATACTTTGCTGTGCTCATGGCTTTATTTTAACACTGTTCATGTTTAAGTCTCAGTTATTCAGACATGAAGGTGACAATAACATATCTCAGGCATACACAGTGAATTGCCTCCAGAAATGCACCTACAGACCAGTTTGCAACATATCTAGAATATTTTTGTGCTTCCATAAATATAGAATTATAAGTGTACATGTCACTTGTAGAACACTAGTTAGCTAGATTTATTGGCTCTGAAAATTTCACATGAGAGATCACCTCTTCCTTACCCTGCCAACTCTGAAGGAAAACTCAACTAAATTAAGTGTTAACATAGGAAGAGTGATTATAACACTGCTGACAACAATGAAACACATGCAGCCCAATCTCAAGTTTGCATAAGTTTAAAACCTTAGTCATAAATGGTCATAACAAGAATGAGAGAAAGAGTAAGCTCCTATAGGAGAAAAATGTTGTAATGGCTTAGCTAAGACTTGCATACCTTACTTATTAAGCAAAGAGATGAATGAGTCTTACATCTTTACACCTGTCCTCATTTTGCCCCATTCTTCCTTTGTTCACTGAATGTTGTCAGAGTTAATTCATCACAACTTCCCAGATAATGACTAAACTAAGAAAAAATATTCCCAAGTTGGGAACAATTTAGAATCTTAAACGATATTAAGAAGTTTGTTTGAACCTATTAATCAAGCTTTGTAGCTTAGCCAAAAATAGGCAATTAGAGGCCAGAGTAGAAAGGAGGGAAGGAACCACTCTGGCCAGAACCAGGTTAGGACTGTGCTGACCACATGGCCTGTGCCCAAAGTGGGCCGTGGTCACTCACCCCAACCCACACCACCAGCAGCCCGACTGGAGTGCAGAGTCAGAGCAGCTTTGGACCATGTTGGAGGCCTGTGAATGCCATGCCTCCAAAGTGGCTGGCAGCTGCTTCTTTCGGCCCATCTGTTCCAGGCCTAGGATATATTCACCTAGGAGGTTTTCTACAATGGAATGCCAAGAAGGAAAGGGGCAGCTCAAGGATAAAGACTGTGCAGACCAGACACAATACTATAAATACCAATGAGCTAAGGCTTCAGAATTAGAGCTCTGATTAGGATCCTTTGTGGGGCAAATCACTTGCACAAGAGACAGTAACACAAGCAGTCAGACTTTCCTGGTGCACATGTGCACAGGCATCCATTGCTTTATTGCATGAATGGATGCTATGTTTTCTCACTCTTTGCTTGGCTTCTCTCTTCTTGTGCCACAACATACACAGTGATCAAACTGAAGGATGCTGGTTCAGTTTTCCACTCTACCAGCATTCAACAGGATCTTAATTATTTATTTCATTTATATGCCACCTTTCTCTCAGACTGGGATCCAAGGCAGCTTCCAAAGGGAATCATTTTAAAAAACCTTAATCACAATTTTTAAGTAATTAAAATTCCATACATTAAAGAACATAAAATCATTTAATAGTCATACAAAAGTTTAAAAAATAAAACAAAACACACATCTAAACACACACTTCCTGCTTATCAATTATATTTATTTATGGTCTTGGTATTTGGCAGAAACAGGAACATTACAATGAATTTGTAAAAAATTAACCTTGCTGAATAACAGCAAACAGCAGCCATATATTCCTGCTCATACACAGATGGGGGTGAGGGGGTTGGATTATGAAGAAGAAGTCAGGCATGTTCATCATATGATGGATACAACACCAAATGGCAATCTAGCTCAGGAAACATAACATCATTGTTGTGGGCCTTCAAGCTGTTTCTGACTTATGGTTACCCTATCATGGTTTTCTTGGCAAGATTTGTTCAGAGGGGGAATGCCATTGTCTTCATCGGAAGCTGAGAAAATTTGACTTGTTCAAGTTCACCCAATGGCTTTCCATGGCCAAACAGGGATTTGAACTCCGGTCTTCAGAATCCAACACTCAAACCACTACACGCCACTAGTTCTGCTATCTCAAACATACTATTATATCAAACCAAATATAATGGCTTGAATCACAAGGCAAGGTGAAGGAGTTTCCCATTGCCTCCTGCCTCCTTGAACACCTTAAAAAGCCTCTCAGTACAATATAGGAGGGTAAAGGCTTGACTCAGGCTTGCATCCTTCCGAGGTCACTAAAACGAGTACCCAGTTTGTTTGGGGCAATTAGCTTACACACTGTAAACTGCTTAGGGACTGCTTAAGTGCACTGATAAGTGGTATAGAAATGTACTTGCTATTACTATTGAAGCACTTAATGGTGTAAGATGTTCCAAAGGCTGTGGACAAATGGATCTTGTAATCAGGCAATTCTGGCTATCTTTGAGTAACTAAAAAAATCCGCCAGCACTCCATCCCACACTGCTCAGGAGCCCTCAATCCTTTGGGGAAGAGTATCCTGGCACAGGAAGTGAAAGAAAATTTTCTTCTGGAAAATTTCCTGAACTTAAAAAGGAAACAAGATCATGGGGCTCCAATGGAGTGCTTGTAAAACATCAGTTGTCAATCACAAGGAGGACAACATTCAAACAGGGGAGGTGAATGACAGATGCACATATGTGTGTGAACCAGATCTTTGTCTATATCTTGTGGAATGATGCAAATCATGCTTGTGCCTTGTCTATGCAGCATTCTAATATATAAAGATGTGCTAACATTTCTATAAATAATCTCTTAGGGTGCATACTATTTGATTAATGTTACACAAATGCTGTTAATTCAGGCCCTTTGTTATAGGTGTGGTAACTGTGATTTCAATATTTAACAGGGGACACGATAAAATGTATTTCTGAATCATATTTTGATACATCCTTAAATTTCAGTAACATCTTTTTCTATTTGTCATTAAACCTGAGGATTTAAAGTTTCACCTAAAATCTATATAAGCTAGTTGTGGAATAATCTCTTTTTTTACAAATTCTTTTAAACATTTAATTTCAATGAAATAGAATTGTTGAACACTTCTTTAATCCTTTTCTAAATAAGTGTAAAGTGTAAAGTTACCATATTGACAATATATAATACCAAAATATTTCTGTATTAATAAAAATAAAATACAAAAAATCTATATAAGCTAGCAGTGATTCTTTTGAGCAATGAAATACTGAATAGAAGACTCTGGCAAAAGTTAAGCACACACAATAGCTTAAAAACAGATGCATGTGTCAGAAACAAATCCATGTGCCAGAATAAAGGTCTTAGTAACTCATTTTTTACCTGGTCAACCAACCAAAGTATCATAATTTTGGCCACATACAGCTTACTAGTATGAGGGAAAACCAGCAAGTTGTGTTCCAATTTTTGAAACCCTCTCTGCTTTGCTAGCCAGTGACAAATCCTAATTTCTATGAGCAACCACATTAATATCTATTTACAAGCCTAACCTAGCACAAGATAGTATGCATGGAAAACTTTGTGAGGAAATTATTGAACTCTAACATATCAGTAGTACCCGTTTAACCTGTACAAAGAGTGAGTAACCCTTGCATACAAAATTGCCCCCTTTTCATTCTCACAAACACTGTACTACTACCTGTAAGCACATTTTAAGAACGTAAGAACAGGCATGGTTGAATCTGTAGACCAGGGGTAGGCAACCTTTTTGAGCCGGGGGCTGGGTTGCTCTCCCTCAGACAATTGGGGGAGTGAAGCACCCAAAAATAAATAAATAAAAAATAAAAATAAAAAATATGCATGCACACTCTCTCAGCCCCATGGAAAAACCCCTGTGGAGATTTTGCCAAGAAAACCCCAAGAACAAGTAATAACAACAATAATCAATATCATCATGGCGGGTGGCGGCGGCAGAGGCGGCGGCAGGACTGGCCTGGGGCCGGTCCAAAGGCCTCGGGGGGGCGCATCTGGCCCCCCGGGCCTTAGGTTGCCTACCCCTGCTGTAGACAGAGAGGTGACTATATAGTACATGTAATTAAGTACACATTTCATCCCAATATCACACACTATCCCTACACTCATAGCATGGAAGAAATATTCATCATTTCTCATTCCTTGTACAAATCACAACCAGCTTTGCCAGATCTCACCCATCTACAATAAAATGCCACCTGCTGGCTTAACCTGCCAGCTGCTACAGTCTTTAGGGGCTTCTGCTCTTTGATTTTTTCCCCCCTCAAAAATCACACACAAAAATCTGCTTGCTTACATCTGCCGTTTTCTTGCCAATTATATCCTGAACACCTATAAACAGATTATGTGGTTTATCATTCAAAATAATGCTCAGTGGATAAGCATTTCTGATCTTGAGGCAAGTCACACTCTCTCCAAGGAAAGCAATCCCGCCCCCCCGAACAAATCTTTCCAAGAAAACCCCATGATAGATTTGCCTTAGGATCTCAGTAAGCTGGAAACGATTTGAAGGGCCACAACAACTCCTATCCTAATCATGCTTCTTCACCAGAACTACTGCATATACTCAAGTCTAGAAATTTTAGTTAAAGAGTTGACCCAAAAAAACTGAGTAGACTTATCCACAAGTCAATGTAAATATGGGACTTTAACTCTCCCCCTAGTAAAAGGCAAGAATGTAATGTTTCCTGGAAGCACTGACCCCCTTCTACTCTTTCTTCCATCCAACCTTTAGTATCAGCAAACAGTTATGCCTGCTGGAATTTTCTACATTCTTACGTATTGTTTTCCTTTGCTTAATTCTTTAAATCCTTTGTTACATGCCCCTAGGTTTTGCCCCTGACTTATCCATGGGTCATACCAAAATACATAATTTTGGCTCCAAAACCTGCCCTCAACTTATACATGAGGTCAATTTATAGTCAAGTATACATGGTATGTTGCAACAGACATGAACTGTTCCTCACCATTCACTTTTTCCCAGAAATGACACTAGTAAAGATTCCACTGAGGGACTGACTCAATTAGTCTACCTTACAATTAATGAACCCCTCTATTTATGCATATATGAACCTTACTATATCTCCTGTCTCTCTGTTATCATGTTATGATCAGAATGTTGTACTTTGGGCAGGACATTTGGGCAGGAATAAAAGGATTCACCTGGATTAATCAAGTCCTCATGACTTCTTTCTCCCCACTTTAGTTCACAATAAAGTTTCTGCAACTTATAACCTTAATTTTCCTGGGGTGCATCTGCACTGTACAAATAATGCAGTTTGACACCACTTTAAGTGCTGTAGTTCCATCTGATGGAATTCTGGGATTTGTAGTTTTACATGGTTTTTAACATTCTCTGCCAAAGAGTGCTGCTGCCTCACAAAACTACAACTCCAAGGATTCTGTAGGATGGAGACTTGACATTTAAAGTGGTGTCAAACTGAATTATTTCTATAATGTAGATGCACCATTTGTTTTACCAAGAATCTAGGAGTAATCTGACATACCTTTGTACAAACTGGGAGCACAGATTCAAATCTCTACTATGGTTTTCCTTGTATAAACACTTTCAGAACACATCTATGAACACATAGAGGTAGTATTGCTTTCAGTTAGTGTTTCTGGAAAACTAATCTTCCAGTATGTGTCACTAAGGGCCAATACAGACTGCCAGAAATAATCCAGTTTGAGACCACTTTAACTGTCCTGGCTCAGTGCTAGGGAATCATGGGAACTGTAGTTTATTGTAGCACCAGAGCTCTCTGACAAAGGCTCAATGTATCAGAAAAAACTACAATGCCCATGATTCCCTAGCACTGAGCCAGGACAGTTAAAGTGGTCTCAAACTGGATTATTTCTGGCAGTCTCTATAGGCCCTAAGTCAAATGCTGCTTCAGTCTAAAAAGTCAACAACTAGTACGTTAATTTACAGCAGGGAAAAATACATCCAAGGCAGTAGCAGCTCTCCTGAAAATACCTTCCTTGCACCTGAGATCTGACAAAGCCAGATTCCATCAAAGCAGTACAGTCGCCTCTTCCAATTCGCGGGGATCCATTCCAGACCACCACCCCCACACAACTTGGGGAAATCGTCAATATTGGAACCCCATTGATTCCAGTGGGAGCATGCTCCTGCATATGGCACGATGTGCATGCCTTAGGTGCGCACACTATTTTGTCCCTCATGGCTGTCCACGAAGGAACAAGGGATGCGAACGGCAAGACCGCGAACGGCAAGAGACAAGTGTGTCATCATTCAGTTACTGGGACAAGTCAGTTTATTTTAATCAACTTCAGCTGAACCTACTTATTAGCTTTTTTCTCTTTTTTAATGAATGCTTGTCAAATAAAAATAAATGAACAAATAAATTAACAGGCTGACACCCAAAGCAGACAGCAATACAAACTGTTTCTTATTTTCAAGAAATGTACTCTAATATAGGAAATAATATTTTTATTTTTATTTTGCAGTGTGGCATAATGGTTTGAATGTTGGGACTATGACTCTGAAGAACAGGGTTTGAATCCCTGCTCAGCCATGAAAACCCTCTGGGTGATCTTGGACAAATCACACTCTCTTAGCCTTGGAGGATGGCAATGGAAAACCCCGTGAAGAAATGTGTCAAGAAAACCAAGATAGGTTGGCCTTAGGGTTGCCGTTAGTTGGAAACGACTTGAAGGCAAACAACATACATACAAAAAGTAAAATCAATGCCAGTGTTTCTCTTTGGTGTGCCTTTTCACACAGCACAAATTTAAGCTGGACATGAAGCATACATATTTCCTTAGACGGCGCAGACACAACCTTTCCATACCAACTGCAGTTTCTGGTAGGATAGGGCATGGCTATTATTTGGGTAGGAGATCACCAACAAATACCATGGATCTCTAGGAAGTGCTAGGGAAGATTCATGTCACTGTCAAATGAAGTTGGCTGTGCTGAGAAAGAAGGATCAGTGGTCTGACTCTGTGATATTCAAAAGCCAGCCAAGCCTCTAGCACACCACAATAGAAGTACAGTGTCTAGTTCAAGGGAAGTAATAGTACCACTCTATTTTGCTTTGGTCAAATCTCACCTGGAATACTGTGTCCAATTCTGGGCACCAGAATTCAAAAAGGATGTGGAGAAGTTGAAGCATGTCTAGAGGAGGACAACTAAGGGCATTTACAAACTGCCAGAAATAATGCAACTTGAGTGCACTTTAACTGCCCTGGCTCAGTGCTAGAGAATTATGGGAACTGTAGTTTATTGTGGCACCAGAGCTCCCTGACAGAGAAGGCTCAATGTGTCCAAAAAAAAAAAAAAACACTACAGTTCCCATGATTCCCTAGCACTGAGCCAGGGCAGTTAAAGTGGACTCAAGTTGCATTATTTCTGGCAGTCTGTAAAGGTCCTAAAATAGTGAATGGTCTGGAAACCATGCCCAATGAAGAGAGACATAAGGCTACACAAACTAAGACCTGGAGCAATGGATGCAAACTACAGGAAAAGAGACTCTACCTCAGGGGTAGGAAACCTTTCCCCTTTAAGGGCTGAGGGACTTCAGCTCCCAGAATCCCAGGAGCTATTGGCCAACATGGCTGAGGCTTCTGGGAGCTGAAGTCCCTCGGCCCTTAAAGGGGGAAGGTTGCCTACCCCTGCTCTACCTCAACATTAGGAAGAACGTCCTGATGGTAATAGCTGTTCAATAGTGGAATACTCTACCCTGGAGTGATGGAGTCTCATTCTTTGGAGATTTTTAAACAGAGGCTAGATGGCCAGCTGTGGGGGGTGCTTTGATTGTGTGTTGCTTCCTGCATGACAGGGGGTCCAACTGATTGGCTCTTGTGGTCTCTTCTAACTCTATGATTGGATGATTCTACAACTGGGTTACTGGAGTAGAGAAGGTCTTTTTAAGGCATTACTCTCAACAGAGGAACTCAGATAACCCTTTGGGCAGATTTTAATATGCAAGCAATTTTACACAAGGAGAGATGTTCCTGCAAACAGAGGTCCCAGAAGTTGATCAGGTTTAGACATCATCACTGACAATCTGAATTCAGAAGGGAAGTGAATCACCAGTCAGTCAGCTCATTTAGAACTGATATTGTATACCAAAACTAGTTTCAGCCTCGCCAAAGTGTTGCTTCTTAAACAGTCAATGTGGTGGAGGGCAGCAGGGTGCTTCTCCCAGTAAGCCACTGACTGACGCCACATTTCTGCCCAATGAGTACAACTGTTTCTTTCCTTAAAGTATGCTGCAGACCACGCCACTTTGGAAAGCACTGATCTACATTACACCACAGGAATCAGTCTAGTAAATGCTATTGCTAGATTATCCCCATCCAGGAAAAACCAGTTTAGCTTCACTACCCCATCAAATAGATTTTAAAAATAGCCATATCTGTTCGGGAAACATTGTGAATCATGACAGTAGTGCATAAGATCAGTGAGAAGGAAAGTATTTTTGTGATAACACACTATCCAAAATGCACCTTCGCTTATGTACTAAAATATAGATGTGTACTGTTTAGTTTATTTTTGAATGTAAATTAAGAGGAAATTAAGAGGAACAAATTAAACTGAAATATAGGAAGTGGGGAGCCATTTTTAAATGTCACAAGGCTGTTTTGTGTCATGGTGGTGGTAGGTTATGAATGGTAGGTGGGGGGGAGTGTGTTATGTGTAAATGTAATTGTAAATGTGTTTTATGTGTAAATATAATTGTGAGTTGTTGTTCATACAGAATGAATTTATATACTAATAAAATTATTTTAATATTTTTTTAAAAACAAAATATTTTTAAAAAACAAATTTTTTTTAATATTTTTTAAAAACAAAATGTAAAGGTTTCTTATCATACTGATTTCAATTAAGCCTTAAAACATTAAACAACAAGAGTAAAATATTATTAGAAATCATCTCTAGTTCTTTTATTAAATAATGAACCCTTTTCTAACTAAAAGTGTTCATGTTCAACTGGATGTTTAATCCTGAGTGGATCTTCCAACAAAATAACCCCCTCCTTAAAAACTAGATATTTCAGTTGTGCCAGACTGCCACACACCATAGAGGATTAGGAAGTCATCCATTTCATATGCTTCACATTCTTATTTATGAATGCTTCCAATAATTCAGTTCCACAAATTGCATTCACCTTTGCAATAGAAGACATGGCAGCCAAGACTAAGGGGGGTTGCAGACTGCCAGAAATAGAGCAAACTGAATCCACTTTTAGGGTTAGGGTTAGGGAATCATGGGAACTGTGTTTTATTGTGGCGCCAGAGCTCTCTGACAGAGAAGGCTCAATGTCTCAGAAAAAAAAAACAATTCCCATGATTCCCTAGCACTAACCCTAACCCTAACCATAAAAGTGGACTCAATTTGCACTATTTCTGGCAGTCTGCAACCCCCATTAGTGTTAGGACAGGGGTAGGCAACCTGTCCACTTTAAGGGCCGAGGGACTTCAGCTCCCAGAATCCCAGGAGCTATTGGCCAACATGGCTGAGGCTTCTGGGAGCTGAAGTCCCTCGGCCCTTAAAGGGGACAGGTTGCCTACCCCTATGTTAGGAGAAGCTCAGAAAGATGAAGGTGAATGGGAAGGAGAGAGACAGATGCTATGCAGAGGACAAAGATAACTCTCTCCTCACACACAACCACTTGAACAATTTCACAAGGTGGGGGATCAGGGTCTCAAACAAGGCCCTCTGACAAATGATTTAATACCAAGATTAAAATATACAGTTTGACACTATTTTAACTGCAATGAATCTATCCTAAAGAATCCTGGGATTTGTAGTTTTTGTTGAGGCACCAGAGCTATTCTGACAGATCAAGCTAAATAATTTTTGTTGCTGCTGCGTGCTTTCAAGTTATTTCTGACTTATAGCGACCATAAGGCTAACCTAGGGTTTTCTTGGCACTGCTACCTTCTGAGGCTGAGAGAGTGTGACTTGCCCAAGGTCATCCAGTGGGTTTCACTGAGCTGGAATTCAAACCCTGGTCTCCAGAGTCATGATATAATACTCAAACCACTATGTCACACTGGCTCACCAAACTTCAAATCCCAGAGTTCTGTAGGATAGTGTCACAGCAATTAAAGTCATCCAAGATGCTTTAATTCTGCAGTGTGGATACATGCAGAGAGGCGTAATAAAAATCCAATTAAATAAATTCGATAAGGGTACAAACATGGATACGACCCGATGACAAGTTGTAAAGCAAGATTTCAAAACTGGCCCCCATTTACCTTTTTAAGACAAACAATGTATTCTCTCATCTTATCTTATATTACCTGAATATTTCTGAGCCCACACCCTTTCTGCAGTTATTACAAAGTATTGCTACAACAAGAATATCTATAAATGCTCAAGTCTTGGTTATTTATGCATCAGCAGTCTACAGCAATAGAGAAATTTCATGTATTTTTACAAGAAAAAGGGAGCCCAAATGAATAAATGCAATTCTATATATACTCCTTCGAGAGGCAATGTGGCGTCATGGTTTGAGTGTTGGACTACGACTCTGGAGACCTGGGTTCCATTCCCAGCTCGGCTACAAAACTCATGGGGTGACCTTGGGCAAGTCACACACTGTCAGCCTCAGAGGAAGGCAAAGGCAAACCTCCTCTAAACAAATCTTGCCAAGGAAGCTCCATGGTAAGGTTACCATAAGTCGAAAATGACTTGAAGGCACACAACAACAAATATACTCCTTTAAAGTATTATCATTTTTCCCCAAGGGAAAGTCAGGAAGTTGGGCTAACAAAAGTATTTTTCCTGTTTCCCATGTATTCAGATAGCCAAATAACATCAGGTTTAGAAAATCTCACATATGCCACCAGACTGTCCCTGCCTTCAGAATGATTGTTGAAGGTGACAAAGTCATCGTGTTAAAAAATAAACTTTTCTGGACTGCTGATATGGACTACAAAGTGGTCTCTTAACTGATAGCATTTATAGTTTTTCCTATGTGATATGAATCACAGAAGCTAGCCTTGTGTTTTGTTATGCTTCCTACTCAGTCATTATTTTTATCCACAAGACCTGAGACAAAACATAGTTGCTACTGGTCAAAGATACTGAAAACGAGGCATTATCCAAGGAGATTAATTTGGATCCCCCTATTTAGGAGAGCAATTATGTTGCACTCAAAGCAAGTTACTAAATTAACAGAATCATATTATCTAATACGTAATCATAACCATGCAATTAAAATATAACACCAAATTAGCCTTAAAAATGGTTTTCACCTTCATTTCAATCAAAATGAATTAACCTGAATTAACCAAAAAAGGGAGAAATCTGGGAACTTTTTGTAACAGCAGACAAGGAAGAAAACTCCTCAGCAGATGTATACATGGAAAGCATGCTCAAGCAGTGGGGCAATACTATAAAAGCAATTTTTCACAGTGGTTAACCTTACTAGTTATAGCAAAGTAAGCCCTATTCTGAAAGCTAATAAAGGAGGCTAATAAAAGACAGCTGCCTCCAAATTGCTCTTCCCTGATACTCTGGACTATAGTAAGTCCCCATCAGGACAGCCAGTGGTGTGAGATGATGGAAAACTCCAAAACATCTAGAGGGATCCATGTTGGGGAATGTTGATAATGGAAAACCATTTCTCATGATGAAGGCTATGAAAGACTATGGTCACACCCGTTAGGAGGCAGAAAGCACCTCCAACTGAAGCTTCAAAGTCATTTTTAAGGGCAGCCTTGTGACTTCTACCATACTTCTTTCAGTGTGACCCTAACATTCCTTTTATCAACCAACCTAAAGATCCAGATACAATGCTATTAAATGTCCTCTCAGATGTTCCCCACCCCCAGAAAATGCTTATTGCTTATTCTCTACACTGAACTGTTTTTTTTTAAAAAAAAATCATATTCATGGGGCACTAGAATCCATCAGTGCACTTAAAATACAATCAACAGACAAGTAAACCTGAGATTTATCTTCTGCCCAAATCTTTCCATTACCTTAATGTCTCTTTCACATAAGAGATGACCTTACCTCAAGCTACTTTATGGAGTAACAGTGAAATATAGATGTACATACATACATATTAGGAGTGTCATGCATTGTGCAAAATCACTTCTGACCTAAACCAACCAGATACATCAGCTTCCATACCATTTCTGTAGATAATCCAGTGCTTCTAAGCGAGCACCAATCTCAAATGTGATCCCAGGGCGATTTGGAGGCTTTCTGCTCATCTTGAGAACTTCTATCCCTTCCTCTTCTCAGCTATAGACGGAAAGAAAAAGTGTTACTGCCACAGAAGACTTTAACAGCAATCTTGCATTCATTTTTAGGATAATAAAAAGATGGGATGTCAACCAACCATAACTATGCAAACACTTCAGTCCTAAAAGTGAAATCCTAGGCATGTTCATACAGAAGTCTCATTGAATTGAATAGTTCACTAAAATGTAGAGTAGAAATTTGTTCTTTCCAACTCATCATGAAGGTACTGCAAGATTCCTTTATGCCTTTTTATGCTAAAGCAAGCATGGCTATCTCTTTGAATTAATTAGCAGTTACATTCAAATAACTGGATACAAGTTTGAAGTGTAGGATTTACAATGTTAACTGAAGAATTGCTACACTGATTATGATAGATCCAAATCATTGACAGTTATCATCAAAGTAAGCATTCTATCTTCACTTGAACTATATATACCTGAAAGCAAATTATCAGCATAGATGTGAATCTACATAAAAAATCTACACTCGACTCTAAACTAAAGCAACTTTAAAAAATCAAAACACAAGATGAAATGTAAACCATAAACCATACCTGCTTTCAGGGCACCCAATCTACATTTATGATAAGATGTAGTTTTCCT